>CM060963.1:171541699-171834199 GCA_030765045.1 Tenodera sinensis | reverse complement strand
AAGTAACGCATGGTATGTCATGATTGTATTTGCTTATTGTTGTGGCATTCGGAGTGTTACTCTAACTTCAATCCATCATTGTTGCTTTTATTGCGTTTTCTTCACTTGGCTGTCCCCTTATGGTTAGCTTGAGCATTCATAATTTCAAAATATATGACCTTACAAAAGTGCGCTACAATACACTTTTGCGAAGTGGTTACAAAATCCCGGAAACAAAATCTCTCTACACGAGATGTTTTTTTTTTTTTTTTTTTTTTTTTATAATATTTCCTCGATTCTGCACAACTTACTTCTCGACTGAAAATAGTAGGCAACATTTGACTTATGCCGCTACTACGTATATTTTGTCATTTCGCTTTCTAAAATTTCTGATACATTAATCCATGACATAACCACTCCTAAAAATAAGAATTGAAGAATAAAGAAAGCTTTCCAAGCAAAGTAGTTAGGGTGGAAGGAATTAACTGAAAATCTTCGCTGCTAATAATGCAGCATGCTTCATTTGAATAAGAAATTTAGTATATAAACATATACATAGTCGTTTTTTTAAAGTAGACGAACTGTCAAATCGACGCTCGCGCATCTATTTATAAACGTGTTTCCTCTCTGTGATAGAAGGGCCTCAAAACATGTATTTCCAGTGAAACTAATTAATATATTGAATGCAAAATATACTCTTCCATAGGTAAGCGGCAGATAAATTAAACAGCAATACATGCAAAAATATTTCTAAACATATTCTGTAAAACATCAGGGTTGTGAAAACCTAGGAGATATATAAGAAAAGGCGTCCGTGAAAGTTTAGATAACATTTATGTAAAAAAAAAGGATACCGCGTTCATTTGTGCTCCCTAATGTTTTAACCCTTGGGCTCTTATTCTTTTGGAGAGTTGAATTCTAGTAAGCCAATGATTTAAATAGTCCATGCGAATGTGTATGTGCATGTGCCTGTGTGTATGTGTGTGTGTGTCAACAGATGATTAAACTTTAAACTTAAACTACACGATGAAGTGTCAAACAATTTGAAAATTGTAAAACCAAATGAATGCTGAATCAAATAAATCTAATAGCCTAATAATTATTTGGGAAATATAACCTGATACAAAGCATCTGAAATGTTGCACGTGAACAGAAGGAATAACCTTAAAATCTCGTGATAAAAATGTTTAACAGTCTCTACAATAAAGTTATTTGAGTTCTATACCAAAGTTTCAGTAACTTATCTATGTAGGGGCAATACGCTATTACAAAATATGTAAAGTTTTTGTTTACATTTGAATGCTTGTTATGTACCTTTCACAACATTTCACAATAACAGCTTTACATATCATGAAAAAACACTAAAGCTATTAACAATGAAGCAATACAATTCTACAAATGATAATAAATATTTTAGGGAATATAAGCTTCACTTATCTTAGTATTTGCTGAAAGTTCTTGAAATTATAAGCAGACTAATTTCACAGTCTGCTTTTAATTTCAAGAACTTTCAGCAAATATTATGAAAAGTGAAGCTTATAGTTTCTAAGATAATTGCTATAATTTGTAGCTTTAAATGTGACGAATTTGAGGCGTTTACACATAACTGCTTTTACAATGAGAAAATATAATAAGTTACTTACCGATAAGACAAAGTAAGAAGATCACAGTGATATTTGTTGCAAATGCCGATGTCAGCCCGTACATTTTCTTTGGTCACAAAACTTTGTGAGCTTTCACCCTGATAAAAGAATGTCCATAGTGTTATATTGGTCGGATAGCTCGTTATGACAGCTTTAGGTTCCACCCTAGTTCATGACAGCACGTATTACAGAGCACGTGACAGCGATAAACACGTGTTTACCCACAGCAACCGAACCTCCTACCGCCTCGCCAGTAGCGACAGGAATACCGCCACAGACTCACGGTTTCTGTACTTGTAGGCGCCCGCCTGCTCTCTGCAGGACTTCCGTTCCCTCCTCCCCCACCCCTCCACCAAATCAACCCCAGTCCTCCAATCATAGGTCCTTAAAATGTCAGGATATATTACACATACGCTTTGTGTCACTGTCGCTGCTTGTTTGGTTTCTAATTGACAGGGAATTTTACACTGAGCAGCTGGCGACATCTGTTTCCTTCGAAATCATTACCACAGCAATATCGTCATAATTATCAACAACATAACCAGTATAGACTGCCACTAGTGTCTGGGGGTAAGCATGCTAGCCTCCAAATCCAGAGGACTCGGGTTCAATTCCCCGCTGAAGATGGGAATTTTTCTTTAGCCAGGATATTTGGCCTATTGATCATGGCGTCCTGCAAGGCTCATCTTAGGGCCCATATTATTCATACTTTATATCAATGAGCTACCAACTGAATTATCATAAAGAATGCCACGAGTGATTGTCAAATTATAATGCAAAATTTCGAAAAAAATTTTCGCTTCGTGACTCGAGAATTTATCTAGAGAATTTGATTATCAGGACGAAATGCCCCAAGACGAGGGTATTTATTTGTAGGAGCAAGTTCTACTCATTCGGAAGGAAAAATAAAGGAATAATTCGTATTTGACAACCGAATGAGGTGGCACAGCGGTAACATCTGCGACTCGCATTCGGGAGATCGTGGATTCGATCCCCACGATCGATCACTATGAATTGGACTTTTACGTGGTTTCCCCTTGTCGCAGGGTGCATGCTGGGATGACACCTAATCCACAGTTTCCTTTCCTTCTCTTCCCCATTTCAATTTCCGGTCTGGTTGTCAGGACGACGGTTAGGGCGTGTACGGGCAGATGGTGCGGTTGCTTGCGCCCGTAAACCCCAGGTCCCACTTGAAACAACTGCGTGTCGCTGTCCAGGGCTCCAAGGTAGCTTCATCGCCCTTTCTGAGTGGTGATAAGCTTCGGTGGTGCGCCGTGTTGCAACTGTTAGGAGCTTCCACATGTCTCTGCGCCTCTGCTCCGTCCCCGCTCTCTGCCAACCTGTAGTCTACCTTCGTCTCATTTCTTCCCTGCGGGGTTGGATGCACGAAACAGATCCGTCCCGGATCGTGGTGTGTGGTGTCCCCCTCCTTCTCATATAACATTCCATTTGAGAAAAGTACAAATTATTTTTACAAATGCTACTTCTTCTACCTATTTCTTATTAATCCAGATGAACCTTCATTACTCGTTTACACGTATCTTTGTACGTATAAAAAGAATACGATAGTCAAATCTTTTCGAAGTCAATCTTATATGATGGCTTTCAAATTATTCTCTTCGCATGAACACGAAAGGGGGCGGAAAGAATGGCTTTTTTTTAACGTCCTCCAACGTAATGTCATATTGGACGGTGAGTGAATGAAATGATGCTCAAATGAGCCCGAGGTCCATGGAGCTTTAACTTACCCGACATTCGTCTTCTCAGGATAAGGGAAAACCTCGTGAAAAAAGCCTTACCCGGATAACTTACCCTAAGCGAGATTCGAACTCGCGACCTCTTGAACGTGAGGCCAACACGCTAGCCATCACGCTACCGAGGCAGGCGGAAAGAATAGCGATTTCAGCTGACAGAAGTATAAAATATTTGAAAATTTGAACTAGTAACACAGAATATCTCGGAAATGGTTAGTGCCTCAATAGCTATTTATGTATCAAGTACGCTAAAGCTTTTGCGTACGTGATCCATACAACGCAGTTTTTAGTAGTATCTCTGTAAATTATATTAAAGGAAATAAATAACTGCAATACAAGTAGTGTATAAAGATACAAGGTATAGTCAGTCATTGGTTGACATATTCTCACTACCACCTACAATTTCCACTCTAAGAACTGCACAGGCCTGTTTATTCCTTAGGCATTCTCCAAATTCACGCTCTTTCATTGTAGTACCATTTCGCATATATTGATGCATCCACCAAACAATGGCTATGAGGCTTCATTAGTGCATAAGCCCCATTTCACACAGCATGTGAGATGCTATGTAGCATTTAAAGTTTGTTGATGATTTAAGGAAGCTCAACTTTAGTTCTTGTTTTGTGTAGATTTTTAATTGTTATATTAAAATGTGTGGCGGCGCCGTGGCCGAGTGGTTAGACCGTTCGCCTATCACCAAGGTGGCCCGGGTTCGTTCCCAGGGTATTCGTGCTGAACGAAGCGGCTTCTGTGCGGGTTTTCTCCGGGTTCACTGGTTTACCCACCACTCATTCCACCAACTGCTCCATCATCACCTTTCCAATCATCCATTTCGCCTGCATTTAATATCATCCTCTTCCTCACTATCATACCTGGTGCTGGGCTGACCACCCGCTTCCAGGTCTTCACTCTGTCCAGTCCATAGGTTCGTCTGCTCCCAGATAGGCATGTAATCCTAGGCACAGGCTTGTAAGTTTTAGGGTGTGCAAGTCCTCCATATGGGGAGGGTAATCAGATGAAAAAGAAGAGAAGATATTTAAATGTTTAACTGCATTTAGAATTTTTGTAAAACATTAGGTGTTTAATTGGTAAAGTTTATTAAATTGAAATTTTAATATAAAGAAGCAGGCAATATTTTTCTCGCTGTATTATGTGGTTTATAGGAAGCTACTCTGCCATTGTAATACAATGTCTACCCCTAGCCGGAACGATATGCCGGAAGGAGTAGATACGATACCTTGAGAAATTCCTCGTTTGTCACAGATATGGGAAATAACCAATTTCTCCGAGTTTACTCTTTCCAATGCTTGATGATACTTGCAAGACAAAATGATACCCTTCTTCATTGTGGCTTGAGAAACAGTTGACGTGGATTGGGATTAGGGCTGTTAAACTCTGCTACTGTGGCTTGTAGTAACCAGCCATCTTAGGATTTTAAAGTAGGTGAGCTCCACAGAACTATCCATTCTGTACAGTGTCACACCTTCTTAAAGTTCTGTACCTTCATATATCGCTGCCTCACGCCAAATCCTCAATTAACATTCAAGTCCATCGAATCATATTTTATACAGCTGGCATCAGTATGTAAAAGAATGAAATAACATCGCCAAGCTGCGTCGGTTTTTTGAACGTTGCTGATACTGTGTATACGAAGTACGACGTTAAGTGTACAAAGACTCCTTTAGAAAAAGTTTTCATTATGTTGTAGTATATTTAAAGTATTTCAAAAGTGCCTCTCTTCCTTTAAAATAAATGTGAAGAGGCCTCACGTGACTAGGGAAAAGGGGAAGTTGCTTATTTGGTTCACAAGGACACTTCAGTAAATAATGGTGGACACAACTTCTCTTTCGAAGAGGTCCTCTGCGTTCCTTGCCCTTATAAACAAAAGCACTTCAAGCTAAGATTGGCGTATAAGGTATCCCACACAATGAATTACTTATATGCATATATTATTGGAATATATGAAGTGCAGGTCTGTTGCTTATGATTACCATGATGCGACATGATATGATGTACTCTCTGTTTCCGGAAACAAAGTGTGAGATTTATTGCTTGTATACCATTAAATTTAATTCAATGTTTAACACACCGCGTCCAAAGGGAATAAAATAGTAATTTACTGGACGCTAATAAAATGTGCCAACAAGTTTCAGAGGATGGTTGATAACAAGGATGAAAAGGATTCTGAGAAGACATACTCCCAAATGCTTCGTCTGCAGTGTAATTAGCCAATGGCGACCCTGACTAAAAATCTGGTGCTTGTATCTCTTAATGGCGACCACTTACGCTGAATTTCCATTGTTCATAATTATGTAAAAAAAAAAAAAAAAAAATGCAATACTAAATGGTTTGCGAACTAACCATGAGATTTCATTTAAAAATATAAACTCACCTATTTGAAGAGAAAATCAATTTGCCTATACTTTCTGGTAGCAATATTTTCAATCTCTGAAATCAGATATCTGCTGAGGTGTCGTACAGCCGGCTCCAAATGTTTTCCGAGTCACGTGCGCCTAGTCGCGTCGGTAAGGGAGAATGGCTTATTGGTAGGTTATGCCAGGTGGTCTCAAAGGTCGACTTGCCAGCTCATATCTGTCTACAAGAGTGAGCGAAGTAATGCGTTTATAAGCCCAAAGAAAATATCATTCCAACAGTTAGCTTAGACTTGGTCGTAAGAAAGTAACCTCAGTGTAAAGAAAACAACATTAACGTTATAAATCCAGAACAAACTCGTAGTGACATAAGCGAGAGATGAAATTAAATATTCGGGATTATCACTCTATAATGAAATTTAAAAAAAGAAAAAGTTTAAATAATTTTAATATACCGTGTTTTTAAAACGGACTAAAAGGTATAACATAATTTCTCCTAGTTCCATGCACTGTCCTGCAAATTTGTGATTGTGAATTTTTAATATCCGTGAAAATACTTGTAAGATTTAACACGAAAAACGTGGGGCGCATGCAATAGATAATCGGTGCACGAGTAGTTCACTTAAACGGCTAACAATTTTCTTGTACTGCAAATGAAATGAACTGTTGTGTGAGTTTTCTCAATGACAGCTACTTCCTACATTCCTTACTATTATCAACTGCATCAACCTCGATAGGTTACGATGTAGCTTCTCCCCCTCAGATTTCTGCTTATCACCCCTTAAATCTCAACCGGTTTATCTAATATTACAAATGCGACAGCAAACCTTTTGAAATTAAATTCAAATGGTATATAACTCCAGAGCAAAGTAGCTTCAAATAAAAGTAAATTTAGCGCGTTAACTACAGAGAGACCCAAAAACATGAGTACCGCTACGCGGGGTTCTTCCATTGCGCAAATGGAAACACGATAACAGCAGCTGATGTACACAAGGTCACGCGGTTGACTTGTTTTTCTCTGTTCTGGAAGTGCAGCGTAAAGGTGACGGTGATATCATGTGGTAAATTATTACAACGTGCTTTATTGTTTTGTCCTGTACTTAGTCACAAAGTGTATTATAGCTCAGCATTTGTTCTCTACCGCACAGCTATTCATGGTTTGAATGTGTTAACTCAGTCAACTCGCCAAGCGAAAGTGCGATTTGCAAAAAGATTTCCCGGTAATCTGCGATTTCTATCTCTGGGGTAATCTAAAACATAAAGTGTACAAGACATACCTACACACCCTGGAAGAATTAAAACAAAATATCCGTCAGGAAATTGCCAGCATCTCTCAACGTGAACTATGGCGAGTGATGGATAATTTCCTAAAGAGGTGCCAAAATGTATGGATGACGACGGTGCCCAGTTTTAGCATCTCCGTTAATAAGATTGGTAAGTAAAGCTTTTAAAAGTAGTTTTTAAAATGTATGGTTTCATCCACGCTGTTCCATGACAGCGGCAGTCGGCGACGAGCGCCAAAGGCCCGTACAGATAGAACACAGCGCAGCCGGTTCGAAGTCTTTTGGATCACCCATTATTATAAAGTGATTTAATTTTAGTTTCTGCGTTTTCAAACTCTAACTTAAATATTATTTTCGTAACTGGAGAAGCCAGGTGTGCAGAAATTTCGTCGGTCTGGTTGGCTCAGTTGGTTAGACGCTGGTCTACTGATTCCAAGGTCACGGGTTCAAACCCGGCAGACCGATGATTTTTAAGTGTGCTTAAAAATGACAGCTCTGTGTCTATAGATTTACTGGCGTGTAAAAGAACTCCTGCGGGACGAAATTCCGGCACACCGGCGACGCTAATGTGATCCTAGCAATTGACAGCGTTGTTAAACAATAAAATAATCTTTAAATAAGTGCAAAAATTTCATATTTTGCCCAAATATTGTGTGATCCGTGTCAGTGGGCATGTAAAATAAACCCAAATTAGGGAGTAAACGTCTTCTTCTGTCCATTTTTACGGGAGAAGATAGTATGTCGAGGGAGTGAACGCAAAAGAACGGCTATTTCAACTGAAACTCCTCCCGCCCTCTTAAGACTGCTTGACGTGGTGAGCTCCAGATGGCATCTCTGTCTTGGTCGGAGTTATTGTTTACAGTAATTTCCGCTGGGTGTATACGCGACATATAGCTTTGTGTCGCGGCTGTAATTCGTGGTCGTGGCTAACGAATAGATAGGCTATGGCGCGAGCTGTAATCAGCTGATACTCCTAGTCCAGTCATGGCCCTGTGAAGTAAAATTACAATTGCCTAATGCATCCATATTTTAAACAACCAAAAATACTTGTTAAATTCGTACGAAAAATAGTTATATAACATTTCTATACAACTTTAGGCGTGCTTCAGACTACCATTACTAGTAACTCCTATTCGCCCCATAGCCTATCTCGTTAGCCAGGGTTTTGTGTAAAGGAAGTCACACCTCCAAATTCCTCCCTCCGCACATAACAAAAACTTTTTAACAGTTTTGGAGAATCTTTATAAAGAAAGATATAGTTGTTTATTAAATGGATCGCAGATTACAACAGCTTTTGCGGTAGCACTAACTTGCTACCCTCTCCTAGAGGTGCTTCTGTAATTAGGAACACTGTTTCAGGTCAACATGCTATGTGCATACAGTAAATGAAACTTGCCTTTGTTGATCAGCAAAGCCGTATGGTGGAGCTCCAGCCCACTTTAGTCTTCATGTAGATACGCTACTATCTGAACCACAGATTATCATTTGGAGGATGAATGGACTGAGACAGGTCCTTGGATGACCTCCATATTTGTTGAACCTGCATTTGCTAGACTTCTACTTTTGAGAACACACGCACGCACGCACGGACACACACACACACACACACACACACACACACACACACACACACATACACACAAAATAATGTGTGCTGAGGGTTCCTGCCATTAATATTTAAGCAATGGGTGATGATGCCTAAAATCTACTGCTATTTATCACCTACCAAATCTTTCAGAATTTTCCAATTCATGTTTCTGCATTAAATTATCTGCACTGCCAATCATGGAAGTCATAGCACCTGCACTAATGGAGATGATGAAATTGAGTTCTTATTTATGAGTGCTCTTTAATCGCTATGGTTCTCAAGCTCCCATTCTATACTGGGCATGAAAGATCACTTCAATTTGTTCAGGGGCCTCCTTACCGATCTTGATGTTCATTTACATGCTTATATCTATGACATGAGACCATTGGCTTTGAAGCCCCAATCTTGAGAACCAGAGGCTATCACGTTACCCCTAAACCATGGAGGACAAAGGAGGTGATGTCTACATACATTTATACTAAGATTTAAAGAGCATTTCTAATCATGTAGACAATGTCTTTTCATTTCATTTAATATACTCATAATTATTAACTTTAAAAATCTGATGTGTTACACTCACATGACTTTCTCTACTCTTGTACTAACCACTCTTACAAACTCATTCTTATATCTTCACCTTAGTTGAGATAAACATTTGCAGAAATTATCTTATTGTTTATTTTCTTGTAGGTGCACGGGAAATATGGGAATACAGTAGACTTTAAGCGATAGTCAAATCTTTTGAATCTTTGAGATTCCATTCTCTTTGCATGGTTATCATATAAAATATAGAACAACGATGTTGCATTTGATGAATGTTAGTTTTCTAAAACTGACACACATAAGAAGGCATATCTCCGAAATGGTTCACTCTACATAAAAAATTATTCAGACATAAATTGTGTATTTTAGCAAGATCTACATCTTTTGTACAGTAAGAATTGGTCTATCTCTTACTGTTTACCAGTTAAGTAATCCAGAGTAAATAGGACTACATGGGCTATAGCCAGAAAATTCAAGGTATACATTTCTTTTGTCATAAAAATATCTGAAACATATGACATTTTAATCAAAATTGTTAGAGCCATTTTCAAGAAAATCAAAATTTTCCATGTAAAGTGGAGCAATTTTCTTCAAAATCATGTTGCATCCTTGAAAGACATTAAGCTTACATTCCAACTTTGGTTTTTAACCGACTTTTTGTTTTTGAGTTATGCTGTCCACAGACTGACACACAGAAACACACGCGCGTGCATCCCCCCCCCCCCCCCCCCTCCACATGCACACACGCATGCATGCACCTGGCCAATCTATTTCTCTTTAGTTATGACTTACTTGATATGTACTTTCTCATATATGTTATGCATGCCATACAAAAGAACTAATAATAGGATTACAAAAATCCTCTAATAAAGCTTACTAGAAGTAACATCTGAACAGTGAAAGAATGGGGTAGTGCACGTAGATAGAGTACTCAAAGAAGTTAGACGATTGGACAGCATAATGGATGATTGTGTGGAAGAGCTGATCATATACCCTGGCAACAGCTCCAGCAGCGATTCCAGTGAGGAACAATATGATGGTGATTACAGTGACAAGAAGGTTGTTATGGATGGTAAATACCCTCTATAAGTAATTTTGTAACAGGTAGGCCTACTCACAAATATATATGTTTAGTTTTAACATATAATCTTGAGGGAGCAAGAGAGACTGAAAGAAGATTCAACTGTAAAAAGGTACTGAGAATTACACCGTGAAGATGCAATAATGCACTGTATCAATATTGAGGAAAAATTGCTTTTGTTCTTACAGTAAGCTAATACAGATTACATCTGCATGCTTTCAGTGGCATGAGATAAACTTGAACACTTGTTAATATAATCTGGATATTCAGAGGGTAACGAGTGGCACAAACTTGTTGCCTGCTTCTTGACAACACTGCAGCTCTCCATGTGAGGAAGTCAACTGCTATCATGTATCTTCCTTTGAAAATCAGACTATAGGCAATATTATTTTGCCCCAACCATAATTGTGATACATGAATTGGTATTGCATGCAGTTAATCCTGATTCTGAATTCCACAGAATTATTCCCAGTGTGTTGTAATAAGCGCTGAGCAGAAACTTGAAGCCATTATGATAACAGTAAGTAAGAAATGTAAAACATTTACAAGTTGGCATTCAAATCATAATGGAAAACATTGATTTACTGCAGTTTCAACAACATAAAAACTTTTTATTGTTTATTTATGCCAACAAGCTTACTGCTGGTGTTTTTAAACACACAAGCCGTGTGTGGGCTATGTTTTAAGAGGTGAAATCAGGACTGAAAAATTCAATGGCATAGCCGGGATTTGAACCATTGATCTTCCACTTATCGAGCGGCTGCTTTAACCACTAAGCTACCATGGCCAACTTGCCAGTATGACATTAAATTCCCCAGCTGATTCGTACTTTTTCCCGGTTAGACCACAAGGGAATCTCACATCAGAGACAAATACCCCAAGGGCGACTTACAATTGTAAGCATTTTATGTCCCGGTTTAAGTAACCTTTCGATGGTAATTATTATTTATTTATGCCAACAAGCTTACTGCTGGTAATTTTTTTAATTTTTAAATTTTTTAATGTCAAGATTTCACCGGAAATACATGTTCTAAGAACCTTTGAATAAAAATGAAGCATTTTTAGAAAAAGCTCCATGTGTTTGGGTCTGTCTGTGTGTGTCTGCCTGTGAACAGTATAACTCAAAAACAAAAAGTCTGTTAAGTTTAATATCTTTCAAGGATCCAACATGAAGATTTTGAAAAAAATTCTTCCATCCTAAACCAGCCTTTACATGGAAAGTTTTTTAAAAATTCTGATTCTCTCAAGAATGGCTCAAATGAATTTGATTAAAATGCAACATGATTAAGATATTTTTATGGCAAATGAAATTTATATTTGTAATTTTCTGGCTATAGCCCATGAAGTCCTGCTTACTGTTGATGACTTTTGCATAAATGGTAAACCATAAGAGACTATATAAAAAACTATATAGTCTTTTACTATAACTTTTTATACATTTTATACTTATAAATTTCAGAGATATTCCTTGTTATTTGTATGAGTTTTGCAATACTTAAACTTTTCCCAAATGGAAGTTCGTTATTCACTTTTGTATCTCTTGGCCGTGCACAGAGAACAGAATTTCAAAGCCTTCATATAGCAACCAGCTTTAAAAGATTTGATTGTCGTTCAAAGCCTACAGTATTCCCATATTCCCCTTGTGCCTACAAGAAAATTATCTGTAATAATACCACAAGAGGGTTTCATATGACTCATTTTGCAAGCGCAAAGCATGAGAAAAATTATCCCAAATAAAACCTTAAGTGGTATTTGTTCAGAATATTCCGCAAAATAATTAATAACTCATCGACTTAATACTATTTAATATCAATAGTGATTTAAGAGTAAGCAACTTACAATAACATTCATACATTTTAAATAAGATTTATTTTCACTGTCGGCACTACAACTAATCCAGTAGGCTGTGAGAATAACAAAACAATAATTTTAGCGCTTAAAGCAGGGAAATGAGGAATTAGACATATGATGAGCATAAATATTGAAGACTCAGGAGAGCTTTCTTTCCAAAATTCAAGACCTCAAGAAGAATGTTGTTGTTGTTGTTAGCTAATGCTGGATTTCTGACAATGAAGTCATTAATCCTCCTGCTCTCCAATATTTTTCACTGAAAATAAATATTGAAGAGACTTAGCAGTAAATGTAACCGCTTTTTAGAGAGCACCATATTTTTTGTTTTGGCGGTTACATCGCTCTCTCACAACCCCCAGAATGTCTGGAGGACCACACCTGTCGTTGGTTTACGGGTCTCAATGACCTGACCGGGAGAATTATCAAAATAAATTCACCAACCATATCGTCTGATTACCAATCAGAGGACATATTACATGCCATGACAGGTCAGCATGTTAGGGGTTAAGGTTTTATAGAGAAATTAGAGAAATGGAGAGGTTGGAAAAATAAAGACTCCCTAGCCCTCAGGAACCCTAATAGCATCAGGGTCGGAAGAGAACAAGAGATGACCAAGGTAAGGTCAGATAGAAAAGCTACAGTGAGGAGCAAAACACCAGTAAGTGGAAGTAATGTTCTGCTCAGCTTGGGTACCTTGTGGTTGCCATTCACATATCCCCTAGACGAAGACCCCTGAAGAATGTATACCTTCCTAATTCAAAGGAAAACTTCATATCTAAAGTCAATCTAACACAAACATTAGACATCACATATTATTTACACCTGACAGAAGAAGTTAAGAAAAATGATACTCCAACTAGTGTTCTAAAATTATTGGCATTAGAGATAATCCATACTAGATTTCCAGAACACAAATGACTCCATATTTATACTGATGGATCATTGACATCAAACCGAGATGGAGCAGGGGTTGGAGTCACGTGTCACCTCTTTTCCTATTACAAATATTTAAGTTATGGAACTACAAACTTTGATGGAGAAATTGAAGCAATTCGAATGGCCCTACAAAATCTTTTGTATAGAATTTCACATTTTCATCAAACAGTTATTCTCTCAGATTCCAGGGTGGCAATTATAGCAATTACTCCAAGATGACACCAAAAAACCAAACAATTATGCAGTAGAATGTTGGAAAATACTTACCCATCTGACCGCGCTTCAAAAACACCTAGTCTTCCAATGGATACCAGCTTACTGTAGACTGAGTGGTAATGAGAAAGCTGATTTTCTTGCAAAAAGGGGTACTGGCAGTGTACAGAAATCTATAATTAACTTACCATTTTATGCAGTTAAAAGATTAGTCAACTCTGAATTCAAAAAAATTATTGCAAAATATTACTATGAAAAATCAAAAAATAAAAGATGGGAACTACCAAACATTCATACAGTAATTCCTGACTATCCTTGAAAAACAGCAGTTGCAACCTTCAGGTTGATTACAGGACATGATTGTCTGGCAAAACATTTAAGCAGAATTGGGATATATTCTTCACCACTCTGTCCTCTATGTGATCTGCAAGAGGAAATGCACCAAGACCAATTCAAATATGCCTGGCCATTTCTAACACCCCATCCATCAGTGAAAAATATTGGAGAGCAAGAGGATTAATGACTTCATTGTCAGAAATCCAGCATTAGCTAACAACAACAACAACATATGATGAACATAAATGAATGAATTTGGTTACCTGGCTATTCATTAAAGCTAGGTCTGCTGTATTTAAAATTACAGTATTATGACTTCGCCTCTTCAATTAAAATATCAATATGCTCACTAGAATATTCAGGAAATCTTTTGTTTGCCATTTTTGAACGGCCCGCTATTTGGTTTTACTGTGCATGGGTACTTCAAATCTTCAGAAATGTAAGAAAATGTTTTGAGATAGCAGAACCAAGATGAGGTTATATAACCAAAGCAATGATACCACAACCAAGAGGTGATAATTCAGCATGAGAGAAATAGTCAATAAGATAATTTCTGCAAATTCTACAAGAGTCTTCCGCGCTGATTTGCCGTGGTCTGCTGGAGTAACTTGGTCCAGACGTTTCGTCCACTACTGCGGTGGACATCATCAGTGGCGTGGTCGAAGTCTTCTTGGTGAAGGTACAGTTGTGTCTGAGGCGTTGACTGTCTGGGATGCGGATTTTATACACCGAGGGGTCTTCTATGATTGGCTCGGGGCTCGCTGAGGCAGTGTGGTTGGTGGGAGGGGGCTAGCTGCATCTCGGGCGCTACTAGATTCTGAGATGCAACTAGCCCCCTCCCACCAACCACACTGCCTCAGCGAGCCCCGAGCCAATCAGAGAAGACCCCTCCGTGTATAAAATCCGCATCCCAGACAGTCAACGCCTCAGACACAACTGTACCTTCACCAAGAAGACTTCGACCACGCCACTGATGATGTCCACCACAGTAGTGGACGAAACGTCTGGACCAAGTTACTCCAGCAGACCACGGCAAATCAGCCCGGAAGACTCTTGTAGAATTTCAAACACCGGCCGTGAAAGCCTACGCCTACTCAATTTCTGCAAATGTTTATCTCGACTAATATGAAGAAGATTGAGGAACAAGAATTTGTAAGAATAGTTGTACAAGAATAGAGAAAGTTGTGTAAGTGCAACACATCAGAATTTTTAAAAATGTGAAACATGACAAACATGGGATATCTTGTATTATATGACTTTTTATTCTTTGGTTGTGCTAAAATGAAACTCTTTACAATAAAACTGGATAAATGCTCCCTAATGCACTGGAACTTGGATAAAGCTCTTAATTCTTCTATGCATTCCAACCATTTCATGCAAATATTTCAGTCACAAATCTGTAATAGGTTTTACTGTTCTGGTGTTTTAGGATAAGCATATATGAAGAAAAGTTTATTGAAATGTTAAATAAAATGCCAAGGATTGTTACTGTTTTAATTTTTTATTACAAAATAAAATAAAAACATTAATAAACTCCACAGCACTACTTTGGAAGCAGAACGATTTTCTTTGTGTAAAACAGAGACAATCTTAATGAGATATAAACATTGTAGTAAAGTAGTATATATAATATAACAATCACATAAACTATACATAAATAAAATACAAAATTCAGTATACAAAATACATCCACATAAACTGTTATCTAAATATTAACATGCAAGATAGTTTCATATTCATTATCTAAAAATAAAATTAAAGTAAAATATTGCACAGAAAATGACTAAATAAAATTGTTTATCAAACTACAAAGATGAAAACCTAAAGTTTGTGTAAGGCACTCCAAAGCTGTACAATTGCACTACATTTTCAGAAGTTAACACTGGTATTATTTGACAACTGTTGCCACACTTAAAGTGGAAGAGAGCTAAAGACAAGCTATTTTTTAATTTTTCTCTTTTATACTAAGGATTCACAAAGCCTTCAATAAAATGTGCCAAATCATCCACACCATACAATCTAACAAATTGGTTACTCAACAAATTTCAGGACCTTTCCCAAGTCAGAGCAAAAGCTGTATGTATGAACTTATTGAGATAAAGATATAGAACTAGGGAAGCATGATCTACTTGTTTATTTTGGTGTCATCTCACTGTTACCCAGCATACCTAAAGATAAACTAGGTGATATATTGGTCAAATGGCTATACAGTAGAGCTCCGATAACTCGACTCTTGATAACTCAACATTCTGCATAACCCAACGACCTGTTTTATTTCAATCTTTTTTATTTTTTATCATTAAACTTAACTGTAATAATTTCTATAATCCACAATGCATTCTCCCTCACAGTAACAAAAGGGCTGACCCCATATTAACCTCCAATGTCTAGTTGGAACATTAGCAGCCAGTAAACCATTGTCACAAAATCAAAAGCTTGCCTCTGATATGGGCACATAGCACAAACTAGTTTGATTTACTGCTTTATCCAGCATGTACGTGGTAAGCTAAACTTTCAGTTACATATTTCTGGCTACGTAGTTTCTCAGATTTCATCAGGCTTACTGTTACTATTGTGCTTGTGCCACTCAAAATGGTGTTAAAGAAAGCAGACAAAGGAGAACATATTAATACATAATAAATTTTATACTTTTCTGTTTCCTACACTGTGCTAGAACATGTATTTATGTAATTGGCAGTACTTATTATACTATGAGTTGTGAACAACAGACCCTTTATTCCATAAAACTGGGCATTTCAATAACTCAACACACTCTCATATTAGCCCATATTGGTCTAGTTCTCGGAATTCTACTGTACTACACAAATATGGATAAGCAAGCAGTAAAGGAATGTTTGAGTATGAGTCACTCTTATTTATACTCACCTTAACTTTTTTAAAATGTTGGAAAACATTTAAACATTTTTGAGGGTATTCAACTTCATCATCAGCAGTTGGGCGATTGACTCTTTTATGTTTCCGTTTCCTGCTGTAACTGAACCTGTTGCCATCTGATGTTGGGGGCACAAATTCACCTAAAGAACTTTCTAAATAAGCTTCTTAAAAATACAATCCCGAACACATTAAAATCTGGAATATTTCACATCAGTTATAAGGAACATGAGAAATGGTACATAGGTAAAACAAAAAGAAACTTAGAAATTAGACTAAAGCAACACCAAAGAAACATAAAACTAAAACAAATAAAAAAATTTGCTGTGCATATAATTTTTGGATAGAAAATAACAACATTGGTCAAAATACAAAATTGTTAAAATCACAAAATTAAAAATTTCGGAAAAAGCATACATAATTAAAAACTGTAACAACATAATAAATTTTGAAATTCTGCCACTGAATGAAGTGAGACCCTAACACCAGATGGAAACAGGATCAGTTACAGCAGGAGATAGAAACAAGAAAGAGAGCGCTTCAGTTTCCCAACTGCTAATGATGAGGTCAAATGCCCTCAAAGACATTTCAATATTTTCCAACATTCTAAAAAAGTGAATTAAATAAGAGTACTCACAAAAACCCAAACATGTAGAATATCCATTGGGAATCAGAGGCAAGGAATGGATTTGTATGATAAGTAGACTGAACTTCTTGTAATGCTAACAATCTGAATCATGTTGTGCCTTTAATCTGTAACTTATCCTCATAACTTAGTCTAAACAAATAAGTTACATCCCTTATTAGAAGATCCATGATATACTCCAGTAAATCCATTCTAGTGAATCATGATATCTCACAATCAGATCAAGTACAAGTACACTAGACTCTTCTATTGCTAACTGCTGAAATCAAGCAGAATGCTAATGTTAATCTTAATGTTTCCTTAGGTTTGCCTTAACAGCAGCAGGTACAGTAAGTGCAAACCCCTCACCCTTTTCCTTCCAACAAAACAAAACTTCGAGCACTCAAACGCATGAATGAACAAGGCAAACTGTATTTTGTCTTTGTCTGCTTTGACAAGCTACCCACCACCAACAATGCTTTTCTGTGAATTGCATGGAACTCAGCAATGAAATAGAAATTACAGTTGGAGAAAAATGGGTACTACTGCCGAATATGGGCTTCTTGATGCACAATGTTGCTAAACCATACCAACTTGACATGAAGAAATGCACTACATGACAAAGAGGTTGGCAACTACGAATCAGAAAGGTACACAGGTAATGGAACAGAAGTACGACCTAAAACTGAAACAATGGAATAGAAACATGAACTAAATAGCGGAATAATGTTAATAAAGGAAACATAATATTAGCAGAAAGTGTCTGAAGTAAAGATTTGCTTTTTCCTCATTCCCCTTAGCTGTTATTAATTAAATCTGCATTTCAAAATACAAAAATATATTTGAGAGGTAGAACTGGAACTTAAAAATTCAATGCCACAGCTGGGATTTGGAATAGAAACATGAACTAAATAGCGGAATAATGTTAATAAAGGAAACATAATATTAGCAGAAAGTGTCTGAAGTAAAGATTTGCTTTTTCCTCATTCCCCTTAGCTGTTATTAATTAAATCTGCATTTCAAAATACAAAAATATATTTGAGAGGTAGAACTGGAGCTTAAAAATTCAATGCCACAGCTGGGATTTGAACCACAGACCCTCCACTTACCAGGCAGGTGCTCTAACCATTAAGCTACTGTGACAACCTGCCAGAATGACATTGAATTCTCAAACCAGTTCGTATTTCTCCCGGTAAACCACAAAGGCAGTCTCACATCAGAGACAACTACCCCAATGGTGACTTATTATTGCAAGTACTTTATGTCCCAGGATTAAATAACCTTCAGATGGTAATTACTACTTATTTATACCAACAAACTTACTGTTGGTGTTTTTAAACACACAAACCGTGTGTGGGCAATGTGTGAGAGGTAGAACTTGTTCAAATCCCAGTTGTGGCATTGAATTTTTAAGTTCCAGTTCTACCTCTCAAACATTGCCCACACACGGTTTGTGTGTTTAAAAACACCAACAGTAAGTTTGTTGGCATAAATAAATAACAAAAATATATTCTCATTTAAGGTTATCTATGTACTGCATAAATACATGAGCTTAAGATTTCATAGTTATTCCAGGTTATGTGATTAATTTGTTTCATTGTAATTTGAAGAGATTCTCATTTATTCTTAATTATGGTGTTCAGTATAACATTTGGGAGATCTTTTGGGTTGAACAAGTAAGTATAATGTCACTATCAAGTGTAAACTGTCACATGGTGTGTATCTTGCAGTTAACATACACTAACAGTGAAAGTCATAATGGAAGTAAATAATACTAGTGATGATGATTATAATTATTTTAATCATAATTAGTCACATCCATCTGCTCTTTATTATGCAATTGTTAGCCTTTAAAAGCTTTTTTTTTCAAAATGGTTGAAGAAACCAACAAGGAAGAAATCCAATAGATTAATTAGAGATAAATGTAGAAAAGGTTAGATGTAAAGGGATGGAAGAGACTTGAAAGAAGTGTGAAGGTGGCTATGCATGTGGATATAATTCTGGAGGAAACGAACCATTTAGACCGCAAGATGGTTTTCAGAGAGTATCGCAACGAAACATTGGAACACTTTCTGATTTGTACAGCCACCTGTCATAAATTCATGCAAACAGCTCCTGGGTGGTGCTGAACTGCCTCCGAAGCCTGCTCTTGGATCTCATCTGTATGTTCTCTGCCTTCTGGGCGTACACGTCCGGGTTGTGCAGATTAACAAAGTTGTCATAATGGAGAACAACGGAGTGCGAGTACACGCTATTGTTGGTGTTCTCCACTTTGGCATATGCTGCCCAGACACCAGAGATGATGCAGGCTCCAGGCAATATATATTGCTGGATCAGGGCTTCTATAGTTTGGGCAGTTCTGTCTGGAACCTCAACCAAGAAGCAATTTCCTGATCCTTTCAACTTCCCCAAAGACCCAATGCCCTTGTCTCCACTGACCCCGGGGGTGCTTGCAATGAAAGTACTTAGATTCATTGATCTCCAGGAAGAGAGAGATACCATTTTCATCCAAACCTCTGGTTTCAGAGGCATGCCTCTGCAAATAAATTTGTCATTCCTCCCTGTAGGGATTTGCCCATTCCACGGAGGCGTGCTAATGCCCAATGGACTCATGAGTGCTTAGAAGCTGCCGGTAATCTGATGCCCAACAGTATATAAATAACATAATCTGCTTAAGCGACAGTTTTCTGCACTCAGAGATGGAAGCGTGTCTCATCATTCTTCTCATTCTGCAATGTGAACAGCACTGATGATTCCCTTCTGGGCAAAGGCATATGCCTGGAGAAGGCATGGTTGTTTGTATCTCTCACATGTAGCCTGGTTTTGCAAAGAATGATAATGTGCAGACCACATCATGGCTTGCTCCGGAGTAAATAAATCCTCAATAAGGCACTCTATTGCAAAATCCTCCACCAATATCTTGGCCATATCCATCACTTCGTCTGCTGGCATGATGTGTAGGTGGCCCAAATTCACCATTTTGAATGAGAATAGTTTTCCTCCTTCTTGATCATCTATGAACACATATGTACACACCTTCATTCTGATTCTATATGCATTGCCAATTACACAATTCCAACATTGTGTAACTTATGTGCTACTATAGCTGCTATAAAGTATAGCTATAGCTACTTTAATTTCTCATGCATTGGCACCCTGCATTACGTGGTCCCTAAGTCCATATTTGACAACATTATTGAAAAATGTTATATTTAGAGTATATTTAAATGGAAGAAAAAGAAAGACTTGATATTTTAGTATAGGCTCAGCCTTAATGCATGTTTTGCTCCTGCTGTTAATAGTGCTTCTATTTTTAATCTTCAATCAATACAGAAATACTGGATACGAACCAAACTGAGCATGAATTGAATTACTTTATATTCATGAACAAATTGTACTCCCAAATGATTATCTAGCAATGGACAACCCACTTTCCCCTTTTATGGCAAACTTATACTTGGATTTCTTGGGAATACACGTAACAGAAGGCTTCCTGCACATATTTAAACTCTGGTAAAGAAATTTTGACAACATAGTAGACAAAAAGATTATTAAACATACATCATGATGATGGAAACAGAAACCAATAACATGCTTCCTTTTCTTGAGATAAAATATATTTAGAATCAGACTAAAATAAATTTGAACCACGCACGAACCCGCGCCGGCAAGCACATGCATACACACACACAAACTATAATGAATACAACAGCTGCAACCCCAGGGAACATAAATATGCATTAATAAACAGCATCAATTTCTGATTAGAAGAATGCAACAAGATTATACAATTTGTGTATAGAACTGCTTTATGAAAGAGACTGTGGACAGGAACATAAAGACATTTAGCAACAGTACATTAAGCAACATAAAATAATTCAATGAGAAACTGAAGCTGTTAACAGTGAAATAATACAATTTTTAAATATAGCAAATATCGAAGAGACAAATATCTAAAAGACTACAAGCTTCACTTGTCTTACTATTTGCTGCAAGTTCTTGAAATTAAATGCAAACTAGTTTCATGATACATTCATCATATCTTCAGTGCTCTTGTTTATATTATTATAAACTAAGCAAATACTAAGATAAGTGAAGCTTATAGTCTCTAGATATTTGTTATATCTAACATAAAAGAAACCAAAGTTAAAAAGTTCACCTTCCAACCTTGGACAGAAATGAATAAAACACAAGATTGAAACAACAGATGAGACACATGAAATATACACAAATTGAGAAACAGCAGTTGCAGAACAATTCTGGTTAGGAAAATCATAAGTTTGGGAAAACAACAATCTGTCCTGACACTACAAATTCACCCAGAACTCAGAGGAATGTCACTTTATAGCCCCATACGGCAGCAAAATAAGATCTGTGTATACCATGACATTACTTGCTGATTTTAGTAAGGCATCTAGAAAACTTATGTTATCATTATAAATGCATTAATATTTTCTATAAACATATAAGAAGGAAACTGTATTATGCTAAGATTCAATTTATTACTCTTCAACAGTCCTTTTAGCTTTTTAATTCCATGCCCACATAATGCAGTCTGTGAAGTAAAGACTGATTTCCATGCTTAAAACATTTTCTACATCTATCCTTGGTTTCTTGTCATTTTTTATCATATTTTAAGATGGAGGGGCCGGTTCAGATAAAATCTTTATCTGCTCTCTCAGTCTTGGAAGTTGTGGAATTTCTTCCGCTATAACTTCATATTCTTGGGATGTGTCTGAAAGATCAAGATCAAACCACTCTTCATAACCTATACTAGAATCTGCACTCATTTCATCCACATGGTTGAGCCGCAAGAAGGATGCAATATTGGCGCTGATTATCTTCATGTCCCTGTAAAATAATAGTTAGAGTTGAAATATCATTAATATTCTAAAACCCACTTCCATGGTGTAGAGGTCGCATGTCTGCCTCACATTCAAAAGGTCCTTAATTCAAATCTTAATTGCGTTACCCATAAGTTTTTATTTTCTGGAACTTTCCCTTATCACCAGAAGATGTCATGTAATACTGAGCTCTAAGAACCCCACCCATTTGAGCTCACTTCAACATTTAATTCATTCATCATCCAATATAACCTATACAGTTAAAGAACATTATACCACAAGAACAGAAAGAAAAAGAAAATCCAGGGACAGTGAACAATTTACCACTATCCACTATTAGCAAATACACACACATGCCCATGCCCAAGCCCCCACCACACCCCACCCACACCCTCACATCCCCATGCCCACCCATCCCCCACACCCACAAAACCTTAAAGGCACTCATTACTACCAATACATTTATTACCAAACATAAAATAAGGTTATCGAGAAGTTGCTCTCTAGCTCTTGTGTAACCAAGAGTCTCCTAAAGATAGGAATTCCAATGGTAGCACTGGCTGCCACAATCACATGGTTATAACACTCAGTGAAATAAGAAATCTGATAGATTCACACATGTAATTCATGAAAGGTAATATAGATAAACAGGATACCAATGTTAGCTTGAGTGGTAGGCACCGTTTCGGTGCGGAGGAACTTGTTGATAACCCTTTACTATTTAATAGTAATGGAATGATATCATTATTTCTCGATATTCAATACCAATTTTTAAGCACTGATACTCAATACTCTTTGTATAAAATGCTGTAAAGATGATAGGTTGTTCCCTGAATTATGATCTGGTTGGTTTTCTATTCATAAACGCATGTTACTATGGTAGCCACAAAATTTTAAGGCGGCTGGCTTAACACAAAAACCAGTTATTGGCTTGCCACACCTTGCAGTATTGTATAGTTAAGCTCATTGCGAAATCAGGCTGTACAACTGGTAATATAAATATCATTTGCACCCACAAAGCCACCCTTAAAATTTTGCAACTACCATAATTATTATTTTGTTATGCCAACAAACTTAATGCTGGTGTTTTTAAACACACAAGTCAGGTGTAAGCAATCTTTGGGAGATAGAATTCGAACTGAAAAATTCAATGCCACAGCCAGGATTTGAACCATGGACCTTCCGCTTCATGCGCAGCTGCTCTAACCACCCCAAAGATATTTATCCGTTCTGATTCTACCTCTTAAAGCATGTTGCTAATTTTTCTTTTTGCTCATTTTCACATAACACAGCTTCATGTTTTGATAGCAACTCATACATTGCTTTTTCAATTGAGGTTTTGCAAGCTTCACTGGATGCATGAATGTAACCGCTTTCTTAAATTTGTTGTATTGTATGTCTTATCACTGCACAAAAATGTTTTTATGCTTATTTTACAGACTACTATTATCATTGTCAAGTTCAAAACAGTTCTACACTTCACTATGCTTTATTCAGTATCATTGTTGTACATTGGTAAAGCAAAATATTTATGGAAAGCAGTTGTACAGTATACCTACAAGGTATGTTTGTGACCCAAGTATGACTTGCGAAACACAAACAGATGGAAGAAAAAAATAAATATTTCCATGTGATGTAGTATCTTACGCCTTAAATTCTGATTTATGGATTTCATTTGGGTTTTTAAATTTCAGATTTGGGTCATCAGAGTGGGTAAATATAATGGCTGAGAGTGATTCACCAAGCCTGGCTACTATAGAAGTATGATTTAATGCAGTAGCTTCATTCAAACTTGGTTAAAGCTGTATTTTACATGAGTACATCTACCTCTTTCCCCATTGTTTGACATGTTTTTACTTAGATACAATAATCTATGGAATGTTTATTCATTCACTCACAGAATAGCAGTCAATGTCTATCAAGAACTGTACTTCAGCAACTCTTTTGGGACACATGTGAGACAATAACATGAAGTCCGGCTCTTTTCATTCCTTATCTAGCACAAAGTTAAAGATTTAAAAGTATCGAAAAATATTGAAGGTTTATCTCAAATTATACTGGTCAACGTGATTTTTGTCTCATGAGTACGAATAGTTGCACTTAATGCAGTTTTTCATTATGTTTTCAAATATGTATTTGGGATTTCTCCATCACCCACAGTATTTTTATTTCAATTTCAATTTTTTAAAATAAACGTTTTCATCATTCAATTTCAACTTTTTCAAATATAAAGGATTTTTGTCTCATTAGTACAAATAGTTGTACTTATTGCAACTTATTGTTTTTCATTGTATTTTCAAATATGTATTTGGAATTTCTCCATCTCCCACAGTTTCTTTTTTATTTCAATTTCAATTTTTTTAAAGCAATCATTTTTTGACCATTTGTTGTAAAATAAAAGCTCCTAGAGCATTGTAAATATGATGGAACCAAGTGAGCTAACTCAAATGGCATTACTGGTATTGTTGAGCATGTTCAGACATGCACAAATGCAGTCTGAAATGCTTGCTTCCTGGCTAAAAGGATGAAATCTTCTTCAAAATAATACTAAGATACGTTACTTATTGTAATTGCCATTCTCAATTTAAAAACTTTTTCTGAAGAAAATGGCCTAGTGTTTTGTAATTTGGGTTGCAATATGTCCTTAAAAGTACACCTGCTGCACTCACACCTAGATTTCTGCCTGGACAATCTTGGGGCAGTGAGCAATGAGCACCGGGAACACCATCAGGAGATTTTAGCTATGGAACAGAGGTACTCAAGGCAAATAGAATCCTAATATGCTGGCTAATTATTGTTAAACCATCAAGAGGGATGCTCCACAGGCAAAATGTAGCAGAAAATAGTCATTTCTTAAGAGGTAGAACCGGAACTTAAAAATTCAATGCCACAACTGGGATTTGAACCACAGACCTTCCGCTTGCCGGGCGGACGCTCTACCACTGAGCTATTGTGACAAACTGCCAGAATGGCATTAAATTCTCAAGCCAGTTCGTATTTTTTTAAGTTCCGGTTCTACCTCTTAAACTTTGCCCACACACGGCTTGTGTGTTTAAAAACACCAACAGTAAGTTTGTTGGCATAAATAAATAATAATTACCATGTGAAGGTTATTTAATCCTGGGATATAAAGTACTTGCAATAGTAAGTCACCATTGGGGTAATTGTCTCTGATGTGAGACTGCCTTTGTGGTTTACCAGGAAAAATACGAACTGGCTTGAGAATTTAATGCCATTCTGGCAGTTTGTCACAATAGCTCAGTGGTAGAGCGTCCGCCCGGCAAGCGGAAGGTCTGTGGTTCAAATCCCAGTTGTGGCATTGAATTTTTAAGTTCCGGTTCTACCTCTTAAACTTTGCCCACACACGGCTTGTGTGTTTAAAAACACCAACAGTAAGTTTGTTGGCATAAATAAATAATAATTACCATGTGAAGGTTATTTAATCCTGGGATATAAAGTACTTGCAATAGTAAGTCACCATTGGGGTAATTGTCTCTGATGTGAGACTGCCTTTGTGGTTTACCAGGAAAAATACGAACTGGCTTGAGAATTTAATGCCATTCTGGGAGTTGGTCACAATAGCTCAGTGGTAGAGCGTCCGCCCGGCAAGCGGAAGGTCTGTGGTTCAAATCCCAGTTGTGGCATTGAATTTTTAAGTTCCGGTTCTACCTCTTAATCTTTGCCCACACACGGCTTGTGTGTTTAAAAACACCAACAGTAAGTTTGTTGGCATAAATAAATAATAATTACCATGTGAAGGTTATTTAATCCTGGGATATAAAGTACTTGCAATATAAGTCACCATTGGGGTAATTGTCTCTGATGTGAGACTGCCTTTGTGGTTTACCAGGAAAAATACGAACTGGCTTGAGAATTTAATGCCATTCTGGCAGTTTGTCACAATAGCTCAGTGGTAGAGCGTCCGCCCGGCAAGCGGAAGGTCTGTGGTTCAAATCCCAGTTGTGGCATTGAATTTTTAAGTTCCAGTTCTACCTCTTAAACTTTGCCCACACACGGCTTGTGTGTTTAAAAACACCAACAGTAAGTTTGTTGGCATAAATAAATAATAATTAGTCATTTCTTACTTTCTAGGTGAATCTGAATGTTTATATATTTTGTAGTTAAGGATATGGAAATATTAAAACGTTTGAAATTATAAATGCCTGTCTCTCCAAAACCTTGCATTATGGGGAAAAACCAATATCATATTTGAATTAGAAAAAATACTTTCAGAATCAGATATTTTTCTTTCTGAGGCAAAAAAAAAAAGTTTATTTTTTGTTCTTCAGTGTTATTAAACCAGGCATGGGCATAAGAGAAGTAGCAAATGAACATGCCTTGCTCACCCCACATTCTCTTGCCGAGTGACAAAGGTTGTTTTGATACAAGAGCAGCAGTGGCTTCATTCCACCTGTCCTGCAGTAATAATTTCTATGCTGGTGTTAGCTATTTTGTTTATATGAAACATATTTAGCATACAAGAATTACTAAGCCTCCTACTATGGTTAGGCAAATCACATAATCTTCAAGTTTATAACCTTTCTTTATCTTGTGAACATAATGTTTTTATACTGCCTTATGATGAACGTACTAAATTGTTTCTCTTTCACAATAAATAAAGCAGTAAAGTTCCATTGCTGTTTAATCTTAAAAGTATTTTAAAACTATTTGATCAACATACTAAGTTAATTAAAACCTCAGGTTAACAGCCATGTAGTATCTATAAAACTAACATCTAAAGTAAGAACAAATTAGAAACTAAAAGCTTCACTTATCTTAGTAATATTGTAAATTCTTCAAACTATGACTAGTTTCAAGTTGTATCCAATTCATTTTCAAAGCTAACCAAACAAGTTATCATAGTTACCGATGCTCAACTTAAAAGATCTGTTTATCGCCAACCTCTGAAAACAGAAACCTATAAATACAATCTATTGGTACACCATCACTATCTTCAAAATTCATAATGCGGTTCCTGTTTTTTAAAATAAATATCTTTTCCCAAACCATTAAATCTGTAGGTTCATTTAATTGTTTTAATAATTTAACATCTGGATTTATTTCATGATTAAATAACCAAAAATGATTCACCGAGGTGATTTATCAATTTGTTTATATTTAATATTTCTAAAATGCTCCTTTATTATGACGTTTAGTTTTACCAATATAAACCCTATCACAATCCAAACAGTTAAATTGATAAATGCCAAATTTTTTATAATCTGGAATTTTATCCTTTTTAGAAAAATTTAGTAAATTTTGTCTATTAAATTTATTTTGAGACACCAAAGTTATTCCATATTCTTTAAAAAATTTTGTAAATTTTTTATTGGCCCAAGGATGGTAAGTAAACTTTTTAAAAATACAATTATCTTTTATTTTCTTGAGGGCAGAAACTTCTTTCACAGCCTTTTGATATTTAAATTTATGAATAAAATCTGCATTAAAACCATTAATTACCACAGTGTTAATGTATTTATATTCTATGTTAAATTCTTCCTATACAATTGTTCGAGCTTTCAGCCATTTCAAACTCCATGGCCATCATCAGGGAAGAAAAGAAAAAAAAAAGCTTGAACAATTTTATAGATATTAACACCCTGGAAGTTGATGATAGTGTAGATATTATATGGATGGTAACCCGAGAAGTTTTGAATTAATAATTATTACCATGAAAGCTTCAAATCTTATAACATAATGAATTGTTTGGCTTTAAACTCAATATTGTGTTCAAACTCTGAAACATGAAATACAATAGCTTATATTACATAAACTAATAAAAAACTAAACCCCTAAAAAGTGGAATCATATCGTTCCTTTTATGTTTTTACAAATATCGCTATTCAGATAGTACCTTTTGAAATTTAAATGAATACCTGTAAGATCATCAAAGTTTGCTTTACGCTTCTGATCATAGTGGCATTTGATATTGTAACATTTTATATTTGCAAATATAACATTACTTCCACTTACTGGTGTTTTGCTCCTCACTGTAACTTTTCTATCTGACCTTACCTTGGTCATCTCTTGTTCTCTTCCGACCCCTATGCTATTAGGGTTCCCGAGGGCTAGGGAGTCTTTATTTTTACAAACCTTTACATTTCTCTATAAAATCTTAACCCCTAACATGCTGACCTGTCATGGCATGTAATACGCACTCTGATTGGTAATCAGAGGATATGGTCGGTGAATTTATTTTGATAACTCTCCCGGTCAGGTCGGTGAGACCCGTAAACCAACGACAGGTGTGGTCCTCCAGACATTTTGGGGGTTGTGAGAGAGTGATGTGACCGCCAAAACATAAAAATATGGTGCTCTCTTAAAAGCGGTTACTATACTGCTATTGCTCTATGAGTGAAAAATATTGTAGAGCAAGAGGATTAATGACTTCATTGTCAGAAATCCAGCATTAGCTAACAACAACAACATATTTGCAAATTGAAATTCACATATTAAACAGCAAACTTTCCTGTTTTTATAATTTATAAAAAGTTCTCTCTACCACTGTTTATGAAACAGATGTCTCGAAAAAGCCAGTGAATGAAGCAATGGTAAAGCTGAATAACACTAAAGGGGATGGACGGCCGGTGAAGTGAGGCAAGAACATGTTTCAGTGGAGTGGCCCTTTTGAGCTGAAATTGCCCATGCCTGTACCATTTAGTACAGAGAGTATTGAGATATTGACATTCCTACTATTTATTGACAAACTGCATTTTATTCCGTTACCTCTTACTTAGTGATGTTTCTGTAACTGGCATCGAGATGCCTGATTTAAGGACCATGAGAATCCTTTTATTTGTCATCTCAATTTCTCTTACACTGCTTAGTTGGAGTCTTCTAGTAATCCTTTTTCTGCCAAGTAGTCTGGTGTACCACTTACTTCTTGTTAGTATTATTTTATTTTCATATCGATCAAGGATACAGTCCTGAAAACAACATTTCTTTCAGTATTAATACCTATCTACTGTATATAATAATGCATTATATTATAACCGCATTATTTTAAAAGTTAATGTAGGTATACACCAGTGCTGTTTCATTGCTACAATCCAAGTTTTACTTTTGATTTACAGACTAAAAATACCCATAAATGAGACGGGAACATAGCTGTCCAAACATGATTTATTTTCCAGATAAAATTAATTTTTAATGAACAGGCCAAGAGATTCTTAAATGGACAGTGCAAAAATTCAGATATAAGAAATTAAATAACACTTAAAAGTCTTGACCACATTGTTAAAATTCATAGGAAATAATGGTCACATAACTTCCTCTATCCCTATAAATTTTCAGGAAGGTAATATATATTGTACTACTTATATAAACAGTATTTAAAATGATCACTGTAGATTTTTGCCATTCAAATGATTTCAAGTTATATAGAGAAACTTGATTACATGCATGATAAAAAAGCAAAGCTCAGTTATTTATATCATGAATAGTTAGTTATTAATAATGAGTACATGCTCATATAATAACCCATTATATGATGCATCTCAGTAAAGTTTGGAAAAACTTAAAATACAAATAGAATATTCAAAATGTTTAGTTCTTCCGGTTTTGTAGGCCATGGTCTAGAAGGCAGGGTAGATACCAACGTTTCACCAAGTACTGCGCTTGACATCATCAGGGTAACACGATCCTCCATCTGCACTGGTCAGAGTTTGAATGTGGAAGGAGAGAAGTAGTGGACGAAATGACTGTTAACGACCGTTACGTTTATTTATATGGGTGGGGGTGGGCAGGGCATTGTTGCACCATCTACGGTAGTGATTGGCCGGTTGTAGGTGGGGTTTTATTACAACTGTTGTGTGTGTCTGAAAGTCTATCTAAAACCAGTATGCATGTTTTATGTACACGTAGTATTTCTTCTTTGCGATTGAAGCTGTCTTTGTGTTTGTAGATTTCTATGGCTTTGCTCTGCCACAGACGGTTTATCCGTATATCCCAATCTGGTGTGACGCTTATGTTCTTTTATTCCGCATGTGTGTGTGTGTATGTGTGTGTATGTGCGTGCGTGCGTGCACGTGTGGGTGGGTGTGTGTGTGTGTGCGTCAACATGAATGTGCATCAACAACATAGCTCAAAAAACACATGTTGATCTTCCAAAATGTGGTTAGAAGATTTTCATGAAAATGTTCCCATTCCAAACTATTTATGGTCTGTGTATAGAACATTTTTATACATTTTTTATCTTGTAAAAAATTGATCTTAACAATTTCAACTAAAATATCATACATTAAGGCATTTACATGACAAATAAAATGTATATCTTGAATAGCCTATGAAGTCCTCTTTATTTGGAAAACATTTTGTATAATTTTGTTTAAATGGTAAATCTTAAGAGATAGACAAAGCATACAACACAGAAAATCTAAAATTTTTTTAAAATATACAATTTATTTCAAATAACCTTTAGGTAGTATCAACCATTTTGGGGATGCTTGTTAATAACAATTTAAATTTTTCAATGCTTTATCATTTTTTGCTTAAAAAGCTATTGCTATTCAGTTACTTAGCATATCATAGAAAGTGTATGGTAATTCAAGACCCCTTTTAAACACTGACTATGCATTCTGTTTTGTCTCTTCCCCTTGCATCCACAACAAAATGTGTAAAGTAACTATTTCTGCAAAGGTTTATCTCAATTAAGATGAAGTACATAGAAATGCAAGCTTTCCTAAGACTAGTATGTAGATGTGATATAAAAATAAATCAGGAAGTAGAGAAAATGATTTAGAGTGAAACACATCAGACATTTATGTAGCAGTAATACATACCTCCCATTCCTCCAAACAGGTTAAGCCAATCATAAGGCACAACAGTAAACACGACGACTGTGTAAATATTGAATCTGTGAAAATTAAAATATACCATTACTCACAGAAATGTTACTCAACATGATGTACACTTTTTAATTAGAACAGACTTTTAAAGTGAAATTTATTTTGAATTTGGTGCAAATATTTCAGTAGTCCATGCACTGCCAAAAGATTGCACTAAATTCAAATTAATTGTGTTTTAAATTATCTTACTCATTAAAATAATATTACACTAATTAATTCTTCAACTAGAGCAAACAATATTATGTCAGCAAGGTGAAATGTAGAAGTGAAGATCGAAGTGTGCACATTAAATACTAATAATAAAAAAGTGTCTGATAAAAGTTGGAATTGGTCAAAACTAGAATAAATGTTCCTATAAACATACAATGGATTGTGCAGACATAAATTTAACAACTAAAATTTATTATATACATAAAGATGTGTATATAATGAGGATAGTAAAATTAAGGCTTTGGTGGGTGGTCACACATTCAGAATTATGACCAAAGTATACCTTTAAAAGTATTAAAAGGCAGAAAGCATGGGAATAGAAAAGTTGGTAGACCAAGGATGAGATGGTTAGAAGATACAGAAGAAACAGATTGAATAGTAGGAATCTGGAAAGAGATGTAACAAACAGGGAACAATGGAGGCAATGCTTAAGTGAAGCCAAGGCTCAATTTGGGCTGTATTCTATGGAAGAAGAACAACGAGGAGAAGAAGAAGGAGGCGAAGGAGGAGGAGGAGGAGGAGGAGGAGGAGAAAAAGAAGAAGAAGAAGAAGAAGAAGAAGAAGAAGAAGAAGAAGAAGAAGAAGAAGAAGAAGAAGAAGAAAGGAGGGAAGGGGGGAGAGGGGAGGAGGGGAGGGGAGGAGTAAAAAACCTAGATATGAACCATTTTACTTGTGTTGAGTACTTACAACAAACGGACTTCATCCAACAAGGAAACACTCTCAGAAATGGTTATCAAAACAATTGTTAGGTAAACATCCATAAACACCAAACAGGAGTTGTGATGATTCCTGCCATTCTGTCATCTGGTAACATCTACACATTATGTCAATACTACTACAGAAGATGCCCCATGTGGTTACCATGCATTCTTACATATGCTTTAACTCCTCTTCTCAAAGGATACAGAACTCTTCTGATCACACCTGGCTGCTATCGGATTTGAGCACATGCATTGGTCACATGCTCTTGTAACATTTGCACATTGTTGATGGGTTTAGCAGGCTACACTGACCAACGTTTTATTTACACCGATGGATGAACAAGCACCAGCGGTGTGGAATGTGCTTATATTTATGGAACCAAACCACGTAAATTCAGTTTTCATAATATCACTTCCATTTATACTGCAAGGCTGTATCCAATATACCGAGCTATTTTTCGTATGTGCGCCATCATAAATTAGGTGACTGCCTGATTTTGAGTGATTCTCTCAGTGCACTTCAAAGCCTTCGTGAAGTGTACAACTTCCATCCTATTGTACATCGTATCCATGATGCCCTCCATGTTTTACACACTTCTGGCATTAACATGGTGTGTGCATGGATTCCTGGTCACGTAGGTTTGCCTGAGAATGAAATGGCAGATTTGGCAGCAATCACAGAACTCAGTATTACCATGCGCTGCTAGAATGCTTTTCCCTAGCATACCTTCGAGTCTCTCTGCAAATGCCTGCCAGGCTTGCAGAGGTCTTGGCAGACAACAAAAAGGCAGTTGAAAGGATTTTTAAATTTTTAGAGGAGAGTAAGATGAGTTTGATAATCCATGTACACACCACGTTAACACCAGAAGTATGTAAAACATGGAGGGCATCCTGGATATGTTGTACAATAGGATGGGAGTTGTGCAGTTCACAAAGGCTCTGATATGCGTTAAGGGAATCACTCAAAATCAGGCAGTCACCTAATTTAAAACGGTGCACATATAAAACAGTTTGGTATATTACATACATCTCTGCAGTATAAATGGAAGTGCAATTATGAAAATCCAATGTATGTGGTTCGGTTCCATAAACATAAGCACATCCAACAATGCTGGTGCCCTTTGATCCATCGGTGTAAATAAAATGTCAATCAGTGTAGCCTGACAAAAATTCTAAAAACATGTGCAAATACTACTAATAGGCATCGTGAACTTCTGGTGTACAGTCATCCCAAGATCTACCTGGGACGTGCCAGGTAAACAAGCGGGGTAGAGCTTCTCACCCTTGGTTAACATCCTAGACTGTTCAATTACAAGCTTCCTTAGAACCTCTTGGAAACGACAACTCGCTGGCTTAGGGCTAAGGGTACTTTTCCTACATCGTTCTCTTAGCATGGTGGTGAAAAAAGAAGCAAACATTGGGTGCTTAAGCACAGATCTAAGCACAAAACCATAATTTGTCAAGAGAATCTCACACCAATATTGCAGAGGAGGTTCTGCAGCCTCGGGTAAAGGCTCATGACTGGGCTTGTCGGAAAAGCTCCTATTGCCATATAGATGCCCCTATTATGGACCACATTTAATCTTCTCAGCGCAGATGGTCGTGATGATGAATAAACAATGCACCCATAGTCTAGTTTGGATTGAACCACCAGTGGTGACACATTCACAACAAAATTGTCTGATCTGCTCCCCACAATTTACCATTTAGTACTCGCAAGATTCTAACAGCACATTGTGCTCTTAGCTGTTCTGTATGTGATGACCAACTAAGCTTCCTACACAGATCAACCCCAGGAAATGCATCTCATCTGCAAAGGGAAGTAAATCTGGACCAAAACGGAGCAAAGGTGGTAATCGTCTCCTACAGTGCCAGAAATTAACACAGATTGACTTCTCAGTTAAGAAATGGAAGCCATTTTTGGAGCTCCATTCTTGAGGTTGTCCAAACATTGCTGTGTATGGACAAACAAAATGAATCAAATGGTATTCATCTCCATCTTGCTACAGTCAAACAATATGTGGAGAAAAAATGCTGTGATTTATGCTGCCAAACAAAACTGATTTCTTTAAGACAATGCAAAATTAGGTTAGCGGTTGCAGGACTGGAATACAACCCTAGCATAACTGGTCTGTAACTGCATTTAAAAGTGGTGTACTTCACTGCATATCACATACTTTACAATGTACTGTAATTTATTATTGAACGAATGTTTCCCACCATCTCTGCGGCATTGATTTTGTCACTTCTAAGCTCACATTTTATATGCTACAGAATCGTTGTAACACAAGGCTAAAGCATGTCCCCAAGAACCATGCTATTTTGGCATTCTACTGAATTACTATGAAAATCTGTGTTACGTCTTTCCATTTTACTACAGAAATCTAAATATTTTAACACAATTCTTGTCTGTGTACTTGCACATACTAACAAATCAGGAAAAGTATCTATATTTATAAACATTTTTCACAACTGATTTACCTGTGAGATAAACAGCAATGCTGATTCCCAAGAAAATGAAACCTGAAACAAAAATGAAATTGATATTATGTCCATACCAGGCCCAGTAAGTGTAAACAAGTAGGCTACATTCATTAAGATTTTATTACTCTATAGCCCTCTGACTTGCAAAAATAGGAATTGATTTGATTAGAATAGATTAAACTAGATTTTGTTCAGCGAGGTCACAAGTAGCCATAGAGGCCAACGAACACTGAACATGTCAATGGAAATTTACAGTATAGCATAAAAGCACATTATATACAGGCACAAAAAAAACAGAGATAATTGAGAAACGAAATGAAATCTTCCCTGTAGTTATAAGACTAACATAATGTATATTTACAGATACAATTTGAACTTGAATTTAAACTTTCATTAGATTTTTCCAACCATGTCCCACTTAGTCACCTAATTAGCAATGAATGCCATCTTTTGTCAGATGTTCAATAAACATAGATTTAAGTAGCAGGCATCACATGTAATTGACAATGATTTGTCACTGAAGCAGCTAGAAACTACTTCCAAAGCTACATAAGCATTAACAGGATAATTTGTCATTCAGATAATCTTGTACAGAATAAAATGATTCTGAGCACAGTTCCTCTTTAGCAGCAATTTTAAAAGCATTGAAACTGTCAGATTTTTCCTTAAAATCATTAAAAGAGCATTAAATATTGTTATGGTTTCATAGTATTCACCTTTCTGGAAGTTTTACACTGGGTTGATGGATGTTGCTCTTTCGTCCAGTGTTTATCTCAGGAACGTCATTGTTTATTATAAATGTGGCTCAATTCTATATAAAGAATTTTAGGATTGAGAATATATACATGCAGAGTAAGGTTAATATCTTAAGTTTTCTAAAAAGATCTTTGCATGAAAGTCTGCTATGGGTCTAAAATAAGAACAAATTAGAAACTAAAAGATTCACTTATCTTAGTAATATTGCAAATTCTTCAATTGATAACTAGTTTCAAATGGTAATTATTATTTATTTATGCCAACAAACTTACTGTTGGTGTTTTTAAACACACAAGCCGTGTGTGGGCAAAGTTTAAGAGGTAGAACTGGAACTTAAAAATTCAATGCCACAACTGGGATTTGAACCACAGACCTTCCGCTTGCCAGGCGGACGCTCTAACCACTGAGCTATTGTGACAAACTGGCTTGAGAATTTAATGCCATTCTGGCAGTTTGTCACAATAGCTCAGTGGTTAGAGCGCCCGCCTGGCAAGCGGAAGGTCTGTGGTTCAAATCCCAGTTGTGGCATTGAATTTTTAAGTTCCAGTTCTACCTCTTAAACTAGTTTCAAGTTGCATCCAACTCTTTCTCAAAGCTATCCAAACCATTAGTTGGATTGTTCGGTTTCTTTATATCCAATTTCTGTTGTTTTAGGCATAATCTATTTACATTAAAATAGGAATTTTGAGTCAATTAATAACACTAAACACTCACTTTTAAGATTTCCCGCTACATGTATCGGAGGCTAGCTTTCCTCCATAATCAACCGGACATTGACTGAACTGTAGAGGCTGGTTCCAGGGCTGGTATCTCCTGTAGACTGCTCTGGTGCTGGTTTTAAGAACTTGTATAACAGATTGCCTTGTGGTATATCAACATTGAAAACTTGGTCTTTGTTTTTCCAGATGATCACTTCCCATGTTGACAATTCTTGGTTTCCTGATATGTGTGATCATTTTGGATACAGATTAATGTCGTGATTTTCTTTCCAAAAATGGGTGGCAACTGCTGATTTTTCTAAATGTTTGTGTTTTATACGTCTGAAATGTTCTTTTGTTCTTTCCAAATTCCTCTTAGTTTTTCCTATATACACCTGGTTGCAGTTATTGCATTCTATTTGGTAAATTCCAGATTTTTTATTTGCTGCAATGCTGTCTTAAGTGTTTCAGCAAAGTAAACTTTTAACGCTATATCTATTAATTGGAGCCAATTGTATATTGTACTAGGATATTGGCATGTACTAGGATATTGCTCAAAGGGAGAATTACTTCGCAACAATCGTCACCACCGTGTGCGTTCATCAATTTCTACAGCCCTTCGTAGAGCCAATTGGGAGGTCTATGAAGAGGTCCATTGCCTGTCTGAGGATGGTAGCCATCGAAGAGCAGATATTGTAGCCATCAAGAGGGATGCAGGAAAGGGTCTCATTCTTGATCCAACAGTAAGAATGGAGCAACATTTACAGCAGGCGACACAGGTGAACGAGGAAAAGGAAGCCATCTACCAACCATGCATTCCTCACCTTAGTGAGAGATATAATGTACCTGAAAATGCATGGGAGGTAAAAGGACTACTCTTTGGTGCCCGCGGAACATGTTTTAAATTCACAAGTACCTGCCTCAAAGCACTGGGTGTGCAATGGTCCGAAATTGTAAATATATGTTTACATGTCCTAAAAGACTCTTTATATATTTTAAATAATCACTTGTATTCAACGTGTTAACTGTTATCTTCTTGTTATAATCTTTTAATGTTTTAGATATTTTGAATATTAATTTTAATCTTTTTTTTTTCTTCTTCTTAAAATTGACTTTGTCATATATCTCTGTATTCTGGATCTTTATGGTCACCTGCAATGTCAGGCAGATGTCACAATTTTTGTTTGTGAAATATATATATTAAAAATCTTTTTGCATTTGTTAAATGTCTTTGGGTGGTATGTGAATTTTTTAAATTACATTTCTTCTTTTGGTTTGCTTAGGGTGGTTGTTTCTTTTACTAGTTTCTTCTTTTTTGCTATATTCACTTTTTTTAATATCCAAGAATTTCGGAAGTCATTAATTTCTGCAATTCTACTTATTTAAGTTCTGTTTGGTATTCCTGTGTTGAAAGTGTTATGTCCTGTAGTCTGTGGATTAAACTGTCGAAAGCTGCTTGTTTGTGTGTCTTGGGTTGAAGCTATTGCATTTTATATATCTGTCAGAGTTGGTTTTCTGTAGATCCCATAGGTTATTCTGTTTTTTGTTTTTATGATTTTTAAATCTAAAAATGGAAGTTGCCCACGTATTTCTGTTTCTATGGTGAATTTTATGGTTTTTTCCTTAGGTTCAGCAGTTTTTGTGCACCCTCAATGTGTTTCCTTGCTACTATTGCAAAGACGTCGTCTACATACCATTGCCATGTTTGGAAAATCCAAGGGAGGTTCTTGACTACCCTTGTTTCTATGGAGCTCATGAAAAGGTCTGCAAGTACTGGGGAAAGTGGGTTACCCATTGCTAATGCTGATGTCTGTCTGTAGTATTTGAATTGAAATTGGAAAAAAATTTTGTTCTATGCATAATTTTGTGAGCTTGATGTATTCTGAAATTTCTTCTGCAGGTACATCTATAGATTTTAACCAGTTAAGTTTAGGAAGTTTTTCTATTGGAATACTAGGAAACAATGATTCTACATTGAATAAAACCAGTACATCTTCTTTTGATTGCAAATCTTTGATGTCAACAATTTTAAAGGAGTTTTTGACACTGAAATTATTGAATTTAGGGAAAGACTTGAATTTTTTGGCTAGCCATTTTGCCAAATTATATGTTGGTGAGTCGCTGCTGATTATTGGTCTCATGCTTATGTTGGGTTTGTGGATTTTTGGTAGGCCGTACAGTCTGGGTAAAGCAGTCTTACTGTACGTTTGCATGGTATTTTGCTGTTATTTATTGTTTCTTCCACTTCTTGAACTAAGATTTTCAATGGGTTTTTATTAATTGGTCCAAATTCCTTCATGTTGAGCATTTCATCCATTTTGCTTAAATAATCTGTAAACAGCGGATCTGCAGACAGCAGATCGTGTTACTCTGATGATGCCAAGCGCAGTACTTGGCAAAACGTTGGTATCTACAATGCCTTCTAAGAATTGGGATATATTCTTCACCACTCTGTCCTCTATGTGATCAGCAAGAGGAAATGAACTAAGACCACCTTCAAATATGCCCAGCCATTTCTAACACCCCATCCATCTGTGAAAAATATTGGAGAGTAAAAGGATTAATGACTTCATTGTCAGAAATCCAGCATTAGCTAACAACAACAATGCCTTCTAGACGGCCTACAAGCCTGGAAGAACTAAACATATCTAATAGTCAAGACACCGGCCGTGAAAGCCTAAGTTTATACGTAAGTAATGTGTTTTCCATAATGACTATTTTGTTTCCTTTGTCGGCTTTTCTGTATATTACTTGTTTAGCATTATTAATCGGCTCAAAATTCCTATTTTAATGTGATTCCAACAACTTCCAGTATTTATTATTATAATCTATTCAGCTTGTTTTTTAACTTCTTTTCACTTTTCATGCTAAAATTTAGATATGTAAATAATTTAGATTCCAAATTAATCCAAAATAAGTTACCTAAGTAGTTAGCAATTGAAGAACTTGCAATATTACTAAGATAAGTGAACCTTTTAGTTTCTAATTAGTTCTTATTTTAGATTCTGTTGTTTCTTAATAGCCTCAATTTTACTTGGTCTGTTATGGGTGTTGGAAATAATTCTTATAACCTTGTCACATTAAAGTAATAATTTATTATTTACACTGGTTTTGTATAGCAATATATGAGAGATAAAATTAATTTAAATTAATTTAAAAAGGTTTTATTTAATTTATTGGACTACAGCTTTCATAATGTACATCAATTCCTATATCACGAAGTAAGGTGAATTGCACGTTTGTAAGTTATTATTTTGTATAACTCAAATATGTATTGGTAGTCTTTTATGTATCTTTGTATTCTCTTGTTTTGTATTTCAAATATGTGCTGAATCTTATATCCCTGCATTTGAAATCATCTATGCATCTTATATTTGTCTTTGTATTTTGAATTGGCATGTCCTACAACAGGGCGGCGCCGTGGCCGAGCGGTTTGAGTGCTTGCCTACCACCTAGGCAGCCTGGGTTCGATCCCAGGGACCCGCATGTGGTATTCATGGTGGACGAAGTGGCATCAGAGTGGGTTTTCTCCACGTTCTTCAGTTTCCCCCGCCACTCATTCTACCAATTGCTCCATTATTACCTTTCCAATCATCAATTTTGCCTGCATTTCATATCATCCTCTTCCTCACTATCATACCTGGTGCTGGGATGACCACCCACTTCCAGGTCTTCACTCTATCCGGTCCAGAGGTTCCTGTGCTCCCCGACATGCGCGCGTGTGTGTGTGTGTGTGTGTGTGTGTGCGCGTGCGTGCGTGTGTGCGTGCGTGCGTGCGTGTGTGTGTGTGTGTGTGTGTGTGTGTGTGTGTGTGTGTGTGTGTGTGTGTGTGTGTGTGTGTGTGTGTGTGTGTGTGTGATCAAGAAAGGTTCGTGACATCATCCCCAGTAAAAAAGGATACGAGAGAGCAGTAAAGTTACTTAGTGAGTTTTAGAGTTATGGACATGAGTCGATCAGTGTGTTAGTGAGTGTGAGGCAGCTGTGCATGTGTGTATGTCAATGTGAAAGTTACATTGGTGTATTGAAAGATCAATGAGCGTCAAGTGATTGTGATGCCATAGTTTAGTGTATGAGACAGAGAAAGTGAAGAAAGATACTAAAGGGACAGAGCAAGGCTATGAGAAGAACAGTTGTGTAATAGGATGAAAGACTGTAGAATGTGTTAATGATGAGAAGAAAACTTTGTATTTGTAAAGTATGATTTGAAGTTTTCCTGGCGACGAACATATTCAAGATGTTCTCGGGCTTTGAGCCAGGTGTAGTGATGTAGAGCCATTGACGTTTTGGGAGTGTGTATCTCTCCCATCATCAGGATGATGAATGACTAGTAAGAGTGAAAGGACCAGTATACTGTGTATTTGTGATAATATTTTAGAAGACAACAAAGTAATAAAAAAGTGACCAAATTAATTTTGTCATTTTGTCACAATATATTTTATTTTTTCAAAAATGACTCTAGCAGTCTTGGTTAAAATATATCTTTAAGACCTTTGCATGACCTATAAAGTGTTCAAAGCTTAAATTTTCTGTGAATAGCCTGTAAAGTCCTCTTCATTCGAAAGACATGTTCTATAATTTTGTGTAAATTGCAAATATTAAGAGAAGGACAAAAATATATCTATATAACATATGGTTTACTTCAAATATCTTTTTTATGGCATCAATCATATCTGACACATCTATTATTATTGGTTTCAATTTTTCATTACTTTATCATTTTTAAAGTGCTGCTACTCAATTGTTTGTCATGATGTCATGGGAAGAGTATAGAGTTTCAAGCTTGTTTCTAACACCTGAGTATATCAATTCCATTTTTCTACAACCCCTACACTTGCATCCACTTGTGCAATGAAACTATTTCTGCCAAATTTATCTCAATTGACAATGAAGTACAGTAATAATCTCATTTATCTGGACTAACTGGGACCAAAGACAATCTGAAAAATTGAAAATCTGGATAATCTGGGTTATATGGGTAATAAGCAAAACAAAATTCTTAAATAAGCAGACTTGCTGTTTATGACAATAAAAGAATATGTCTTGTAACAAAACTATGTACTGTTCACAAGACATTACAAAATATAAAGATCTTAAACACATTAAATCATATCATTTCTTAACACAGAATTGATCCACAGTCTTCTGTTTTAAACACAACTGTATGATCACGCAAATGCTTTATTACTCATAGTTCAGCTGGAGGGATGGCGGGTTGACATTCCAAGTACGCCATAATGTTTGTCAGCAACTCCCGATTCAGCAGCTATTTTCTTCATTTATCAATTCAATTAATAGCATCCAAAAGTTTATCCATGGAAACCACGACCTTCTTTCACTTTGATGTAATTTTAAACTTGTACTGAATTACACTCCCAAACACTTTGGTAAGACACAAAAACAATCTGGTTGAAACACACACGATAAACTTAATGACAACTGAGGAGATTAAGGGAGGTCTAGTGACAGGTAGGGATCAAGGTCAAGACTTTCTTCTGGCGCTGTTTATAGCTGGTGAGACATACCGCGGCAGCACTGTGTGACACACTACTAAGTCTTTCTTAAACTCAACAAGTAACATTTTACAGTACAATACAGAATGTATTACCGTAATTTACTGTACAATTTATGCAGGAACCATGCATTGAATCAAACTAAAAAGTGAGTATTTGGCATACATACTTATGGTTATGTTCTTTTTATCATACTAATGACCAAGTTGTTAACGGGCCCTTAAACTCAATACTCTTTTTATCATACTTAAATTTATTATCTAATGTGAGCATTAAATTTTTAAAAAAAAGTATCTACAAATGTGATCCAGATAATCCGGAGATCCAGAGAAGTAGAAAAATGAGCTTTCATGAGAATAATTTTTAGAAGCTATATAACAATAAATTATACTGCTGGGGTGCTTAAAATGACTCAAAACATTATACAATACTGCCATATCCTTAGTGTCAGTGCACTGACAGAGGTGAGACTGGTAAATTTTGGATCATATCACGTTTCATTTTTAAAGACTTATTAACTTTTGTGTGTTTTTGTTAATCATATGTCTCTTTTCACTAATATGTTAACTTCTATTTTGTGCCTTGTTTAATACAATTGCAAGCACACTAATAAGCCTTGCAGCTGTGTACTCTAAAACAATACTGCTACTATTTTGGTGGCAGAGAATGCAGGTCATCACCTCTTAAGCTAGTTTTCTTTTTTCTTTCTTTTCTTCCTTAATGAAATACCCATATACTTTCTTTCTACATTACAAGTGGCTGAACTAAACATTGCACAAAGACGGCACTATGGAACAAGTTTATTTACTTTTATATGAAGTCTGAAAAATGTTTGATTTTATGAAACACATTGGAATTATGTATATTTTCTATCCATGAGACAGAAGACATTTCCAACATGCACAACTTCAAATTTATGATTAGGAATGCAGAAAAAGATAGAAACTAGCATACACTTTGAGAAGAACTACAAATAATATTGCATAATCTGGTTGGTAATTAAGCCTTGTACATCAAATGGGCAGAAAAGAATCATTTTATTTATTTATGCAGGAGGTCACAATGAGACTATTACTATATGCACAATGGGAACTTGAAGTTAGGTAGTGTGCAAATTACAAAGCATAAATATGTATAAAATAGAAGGTATACAAGTATAGAGGAAAAAATGAATCTATTTTGTCTGTGTGTGTGTGACTAATGTTAATTAAATATTTCTGGAAGCACCAAAGATATGATCTATCAGGTTACTGGGAGCTATATTATTTCTCAAGTAGGTATTTGAAGAGTTCGTGTTTCAACCAAGATAAGTTGAGCAACACTTTGACCTCATATCTCATATGTTGTGTTTTGGCAGCACTATGTAATATACCTTTTATTCCATATTTGGTAGAGTTACTGATTCTATGCAAACGTGATTAGCTGATCACATTTTGTAGCAGTATATTATACCTATTTTGTGTTTGAATTGGTACAGAGGAGATTATTTTCAGTTTTATACATGAGTACAGATTCACTATATTTGCAGTGAAGGGAAACTGTTAGAAGGTTTGTTTCCTTAAATACTTCTACAGAATTTTTAGACAATTTAATTATTCTTTATTATTAATATTATTATTGGACCATACTGGTTTATAAACAGAAAATTTGGATGCAAGAGCACAAAATAGAAACTTGCTTTATGACTATTATCTAGCTCTAAATCTTTATATTCTGTATAATATGCAAATAACAGAGTTTGTTTTGTTGGTGATATGTTCGATATGGTATGCCCAAGTTAGGGATGAGTCCAATGTAACATCAAGATATGTAAATCTCGTTTGCTCTTTCTATGATTTTACCTTTGGTTTTAATTGACATACTATTATTTGGGCTTGGTCTGGAGGGTTTGTGAAAACGTATGTATTTAGTTTTTTTGTGTTAAGGATTAACTTATCATTTGGTTTAATTTTATGACATGGGCGTTTAATATTAAGGGTACATCTCAAGCTGCAACTCTAAAATTAGATATATTTATGGAATAATGTGCTTTTGATAAAGTTATTTGATGTAAACCTTAATTGAAGCATAAATATTTTACAGTATCGCTTACTCTCAATACATTATAATACCCTAAACTTTCAGAGTTTAAAACTTACTTAGAAGAATAGCCCACGATTTTACACCAGGTCTCTTTAAAATGTATAACCTTTCTTCTCCAAGTTCGGTTTTTATGTCAATCATTTTCCTTTTAATCACTTATATACTCTTAACCATCGAAATATTCAAAACTCTAAATAAAGCAAATCTAGAATAAGTGTGACATTATTAAATTATAAAGACAAGTTCTATCTTCAAAATGTGTCAAACTCATTTTTTTCGAGTTACCAGCTGTTTTTGTTTAGCTTCCCCCTCCTCAGTACGGTAATGCCAATGAATAAAACTTCTCATCGTTTAAATTCTGAAATTACATATAAAATATGAATATTTAGCTAAATGATCCTTAGTTTATATTCTATGCATTTGCTTATTAATTTCGCGAATTAATTATTACTCTGCGAACTTCAATGCTCAATTTATAGGAGTAGTTTAATGCGAGAAGGTACAGAAAACAAGAAATGTTTTTCTGGACAGTTTGTAATTCTATATACACAACTGTCAAATATAGGAGGTAGCAGTAGCCCGTGAACATGATTTTAAAGTAATTGATTTTCCTAGGAAGAAAAGTTTATGAAAAAATAGACAAACAAAGGTGTGTGTATGGATGGTTTAATTACTATTTGTGCATATTTTTATCTTTAAGCGTATTAATTTGATTTATAAACCTCTCGTAAATGGATTGGCACTTTGGAGTTTTTGGTTATGGTTGACTGGTGAAAGCATGCTATGGGAAACCTGTGGAAGAAGTATTTTCAAAACATTATTTAATTCTTTGAGTCGTAGCTGTTTGCTTGGGTGTGCTAAAGCCCATCAAAAAGGTAAGTCTGAATTAAAATTTATTTACTGGGTTTGCGTTTCTTTGATGCTGCTCTGAGCAAGGTGCTCAGAAAACAAACATTTGCGCGGGATATGATAAATTTTCACAAACACAACTTTTTTATCCAGAATTACATGTAAGAAGGAGAGTGAGATTACGAGTTTCCAGCATTTAAATTCAAAATGAGGAAATAGCATTCTAACATATCAGTTTGGCTTTAGGAAGGGGTTGTCTACCAACAATGCCACATATAGACTTACCAATGAAATATTAAATGCAATGAATAACAAGAACTTCATCATAGGTATTTTCTGTGATCTGGCTAAGGCCTTTGATAGTATTAATCATGAGCTGATGCTGGAGAAATTACACTTTTATGGCCTGGATAACATCTCGATTACTTGGTTTAGGTCTTATTTAACAAATAGAACACAAAAAACTATTGTCAACAATAAAGAATCATATCCAGGTATAATTAAACTCGGAGTTCCGCAGGGCTCAATATTGGGTCCATTGCTCTTTCTTGTTTTCATAAATTATTTACCTTTTAATCTCAATGAACATTCCAAAATAATACTTTTTGCAGATGACACTAGTGTACTCATATCTCAGAAGTCATCAGAAGAACTCTTAAACATAACTGCAACTGCATTTAGGGAGTTGAACATTTGGTTCGAAGCCAACAAATTACTTCTAAATTATGACAAAACATCATACATTCAATTTAGAACTAAGAGTAAAATTATTCCAGAGTTGAATATTACTTATCACAGCTTGACCATAAACAAAGTAGATTGTACAAAGTTTCTAGGGCTAGAAATAGATGAGCAAATGAGCTGGAAGAAGCATATACTCAATTTATGTCCTAAACTCAGCTCAGCTTGTTTTGCCTTGAGGTCCATGTGACTTGCTACATCAAAATGCTCTGAGAGCATTATACTTTGCTTACTTCCATTCCATCATGAGCTACGGTATTATTTTCTGGGGTAATTTGGCACAAAGTGGGAGGATCTTCGTCCTACAGAAGAGAGCACTACAAATTTTAAGTGGTGCTGGAGCCCGTCATTCATGCAGACCCTTATTTAAGAAGATGGGTATTCTAACACTCACAAGTCAATACATTTTTTCACTTATGTGTTATGTGGTTGATAACTACAATACCTTTAAATTCAATTCTCTTGTACATAGCCACAGCACTAGACACAGAAATGACTTACACAGGCCATGTAACTCCATGTACATTTATCAGAAAGGTCCCTGCTACTCCGCCATACAAATATATAATGGTCTTCCTTTAGCTTTAAAATTACTGTGTAACCCAAGAGACTGTTTAAGATTTAAAAAGGAATTGAGAAAGTTTTTGCTAGCACATTCTATTTACAGCATAAAGGAATACTATACTGTAAGTTCTTTCAACCACTAGTTTAACCCTATTATAATGACTGTGTTTAGGTGTTGGAAAAAAAAAATTGTATGAAATTGCATGGTTGTATGACGTGTTCTATATCCTTGAGCCTGGCTCATTCTAGGATCCAAAGAACAAGATGTAATACAATACAATATGAACACATCGTTATAGTGTACATTACATAAGAAATTGGAGTGCTTAGGCGATTACATAAAGTGGAAGCCCATGTGGAAAGATAATCTTTTTAATTAAAATAAAATAAAGTTTGTAGAAAACATTACAGAATCTCTGCAGAGTACATTATTTGTCAATTGTATATACATTTGCACATGCAAATTGAAAGTGATGAACTTTCATATTTATGGTTATTTTTATTTAGATTTGATAATAAATGCAAAAGTATAGGTAGGATGTTCTTGTTATAACTTCCATAGTTATAACTCAGTTAAAACAGTTTACTGTTAAAAATATGCATATATAATACTCATATATCAATATTGTGACAAATTACAAGTCCAGTTTCTGTTTGTCACTTTATTTCCTCAAAAAATTGAATCACAATTCACAACTCATGCTCTTCAACTCACGGCTGTTCTGTACTTTTAACCTTGACACAAACAATGCTCAACTATCCACAACTCACTCTGACAATTCTACTAATTCAGTACTGACTTAAGCTGATCTCTCTGTCTTATAGTTAATTGGTTATACAGACAAGAAGGCCAATCTTCCGCAGACCAACCCCGTCAAAAATTAATAAAATGGCATGGAAACGGTATAAAAGTTACTCTAGTGTTTCCCATAGTCAAAAAGCTCACCAATATTGCAACAGAGAATGATATTTATTGTTGACTTTGGCCACCTGTAGTAGAAGATTGTTTACATTATGTTACGGCTGGTAATGTTTGAGAGTGCCATGTTGTTTTATCGTCTAGTGTATAGCTTATGTACAGTTTGTAGCTTAGCGTTGGTTAGGTTAGGTGTAGCCTAGTTTTGGTTAGGTTAGGTGTAGCTTAGCTTTGGTTAGGTTGATATATATGGTTGTATGGTTGATATACCGAAGAACAAAGAGCATCGTGGGATTAAATCTGCATTGAGAAAATGTGCAGTATATGAAGAAGGAAGGAGAAGATTAGGGTGAATACTAATAGATGGCATTGTGAGCAAATACGATGATAGGCAATTCGGGGATCAAATCGAGAAAGGTGAGGGACAAGGAGAGTGTAAAGGAGGAGAGAAGAGGCAAAGTGTACAGAAACTACATTTCAATGTCTTTTTTTGTGAGCGTTATCTCTAAAAAATTTCGGTTTTGTGGCACTTTAGAAAAATTTGTTGGCAGTTTGAACCATTTTTGGAAGCTAGAATTTTGGGTACATATTGGTCTGCGGAAGTTTGCCCAGCAAGAATTAGGCACAGCAATTTTTTTGGAAATCTATATTTCTCAAAGCTTCTTGTAACCAAGGCCTGCACTCAAAGCTTCTCAAACTATCTGGAATCTGTGTTTATTCTTACTGCCTTTGTTGTTCATTGCCTAGCAACATAGTGGTGTGAGGTAGCTAACCTTGAACCTCCTTTGATGTGTGGCTACTGCCACAGTAATTATGTACACAAAATGTACATATAATTAATAAAAGTATTCAAGATACAATAACACAGAAGCTTATAAAATATTTTGTAGCCATCTTTTAGAATCATGTGTATTGTTTAACCAGAACATAAAATGTATTAGTATTTAGAAAGCACTTTAACTTTACAAATGATTATGTGTTTATTGTTATAACATTTATTGTTGTTATACATTTATTGTTTGTAATCAGTGTTACAATTTGTTCTCACAACTTAATTTTTGTATAACTATTATAATTATATTCTTTTTTGTAATATTCACATAACACTTTTTATTTAAAACCACTAAATTTATATGTTTATCCTGTATTACTAGGCAAGCTCATTTATGAGTCAGACTAAGAGATAAATATTTTAGCATTTACTGTTGCCATTTTGATATTAGTTTGCATAAATTAGTGCTCTGTATTTATATTTATAGGCTACCAGGATGAAGATTGCCGTTGAAGGGTGTGCTCATGGTGAACTGGACAAAATCTATGAAGCCATTCATCATTTGGAAAGTAAAGAAGGAATTAAACTAGATCTACTGATATGCTGTGGGGATTTTCAGTCTACAAGGAATGTTCAGGATTTGAGGTGTATGGCAGTACCCCAGAAGTATCAAAATATGTGCTCCTTTTATAAGTATGTATCATCTATTTTTATAACCCATTTGATGACAAACATTATTAATATAGAATTGTAATAGTAGTGGTGAGATGTAAATAATGACGTTGCTGTGTCATAAGACACAAAGTTCCCTATCCATTACTATTTCATTTACTTGTTTTTGTCCAATGCCTCCCATGATCCTGATGTTCTTAGCCAGCTTCTTAATTTGCCCCATCTGTAAGAATCATGTTTTGGAAACATGTTGTGCTGAAGCTTAGTTTCAGAATCTGACTCAACAATATTTCAAGTTAATTGTTTCACTTCACTGTTTGCAACTTTTAACCACAAGATCAACTTGTAAAATGAATTTTGTAGTGTGATGTCATTTATGGAATTCAATTGTTGAAGTATAAAAAGAATATGTACAAAATGGGGGCTAACAAAAATAATTTAAAAGTATGCTTTTTAATAATGGGAGAACAAAAAATGTACAAGCCAACTGGTGTTTTGCCTGTCTGCATCCTTGGCACTTGTTGCCATGTGTCACTATCATAGAAAGGTGCAGATGAAGCTACAAGGGTAATTCAAATATAAACGGTAATTGTTGCATATCATGGAGGAAGCAGTTCAGAGTGGGGCAGTGGAGGGGAGGGGGGTTGAAGGTTTGTATGTTAGGGAGGGGGAACTAGCTTTATTAGCTGCTTTGCTAGGTTCTGGCATCAGTACAGCCATGAGTGAGCAAGAGGTTCCTTCGCCTGTTGCACAACACATTATCAAGTTTTTAACCAATGAAGGAGTTAAACCTTCGGAGATTTTAACTCGTTTAAGGGCACAGTTTGGGGACACTACACTGTCACAGAATGGAGAGTTTACTTGGGCCAGACAATTTAAAGGTGGCTGAGAATTTGTGGAAAACGAAAGTCATGCTCAACGCCCAAGGTCAAATCTCACAGATGACAACATCTGTGCTGTTCTAGAGCTTATTGAAGGTGATCATCGTTCCACTGTTGAAGAAATTGCATCAGAAGTTGGTTGATTTTCTTCATGATCGACATACAGTGACTGCAGCTTACTATTGCCAATTGTTACGGTCTGTAAAAGCTGCCTACTGAAGCAAAAGACATTGTATGCCCATCAGAGATGTCATCCTTCTCCAAGACAATGCTACGCCTCACACCGCCAATTTGACAATGGACACAATGGCGGACATGCACTAGGAAACCCTTGAACACCCTCCCTATAGTCCTGACTTGTCCCCCCCAGACTATTTTTTGTTTGCACCCATGAAAGAATCGCTTGGAGGGAAACATTTCGAAAGCAACGATGACGTCGAGGAGCATGTGCACAATTGGTTGGCGACACACCCTCAAACGTTTTTTGAAGAAGGAGTGTTCAAGCTTCCAAAATGTTGGCAAAAATGTGTACAGTGTGAAGGAAGCTATATAGAGAAATGTTGATGTAGTCACTTGTGTATATATTTAATCAGATATTTTTAACAAAATTACCGTTTATATTTGAATCACCCTCGTATATAACATTTTTAAAACTACTTTTAAAGGCTTTACTTACCAACTTTATAAAAGAACATGCTGAAACTGACCATTGTCATTGCCCATATATTTTTGGCACCTCCTTAGGAAACTATTCATCACTCGCTGTTATTCACATTGAGAAATGTTGCCTGGTGGACAGTGTTTTAATTCTTACAGGATGTGTGGATTTATCTAGTATACTTTATGTTTTAAGTTACCCCAGAGATAGAAATCACAGGGAGTTAGGTCAGGGGATCAGGGGTCACAAATCTCAACTAGAGTAGCTGTGTGGCAGTCGTTTGCCGCTCAGTCGGTTCCTTCAGATGAGACTTGCAGGCACGTTACAGGTGCAGGGAGTCATTCAAAAATTATGTGGTTTTCTCTTATAAATTGTTTTTATTCACGTTGATTACATTTTATAATCACTGGTCTTTACAGTATTTGGTTTTATTTCAATAAAGCAAGGTATAAAAGCTGTCAATTTTTGTTGAAGTTATTACGTAATTATTTTGGTCTTAAAACTATTATATTTAAAATAATTATTGCATATATTTTACAATCTATATGATGTTTGTCGATTCCAGTAATAGTTTGTTATAGTTAAGACTCAATTTATCCAATATACGATTTTCTTTTAATAATTTTCATCACAGAAAAATATTGACCAACATGTTTATCTTCTTTATTTATGCTTGATATCTGTTGGTATGTGTTCTTAAGTGAATATTTTCTAACAGTCTGGGTTCATCAGTTATTCAAACCACAGAAGCTGTAATACCAGGACATTGCATTGCTGTATATCCATAGCATACCAAATATCATTAATTTAGAATGGAGAGCTGTTTTACCTTACTCGTAATTTAACATAGTTAACACCAATTATTAACTAAGAACTCATAAATTATCATATAATAAAATTAAAATGGGCCAAACTGCCGCCCACCCCGTCAAAAGTTAATAAAATGTCATTGAAGCGGTATAAAAGTTACTCTAGAGTGCTCCCCATAGTCAAAAAGCTCCCCAATATTGCATCAGAGAAAGATATTTATTGTCTACTTTGGTCAGCTGAAGTAGAAGATTGTTTATGTTACAGCTGGTAATGTTTGAGAGTGCCATGTAAGCTTAGCTTTGGTTAGGTTAGGTTAGGTTAGGTTAGGTTAGGTTAGGCGTAGCTTAGTTTTTTAGGTTTGAAGATCAAATCGAGAAAGGTGAGGGACAAGGAGAGTGTAGAGGAGGAGAGAAGAGGCGAAGTGTACAGAAATTGTGTTTCAATTTCTTTTTTTGTGAGCGTTATCTCTAAAATGTTCTGTTTTTTTGTGGAACTTGAATTTTTTTTTTTTTTTTTTTCTTTCTTTCTTTCTTTCTTTCCCTGTTTGAGGCATTTTTGGAAGCTAGAATTTTGGGTACATCTTCATACGTGTCTAACGAATATTTTGGGATAACAAATTCTATTTTTTCGATGGAGTTGGTCTGCAGAAGTTTGCCCTTAAAGTGCAACAAAAATGGTGAATTCGGGATGTGGCCTAAAATTACTGCCACAGCCGTCAGGAACAATGGCGCTAAGTGACAGATAACACGCATATAGGGGAAAGAGGGGACATGCTGCATTGCAACTGTTTCCCAGCTTTCTTAGGAAATGTTAGTACACATTATCCACCAGTACCTAGGCAACTGAGCTTTGCTCGGCATTTCTCCCCACCCCCCGCTTTTTTTTTTTTTTTTTTTTGGGGGGGGAGAAGATAATTATTTAGATAAACTTGAAAAGCAAAATGTTAACTAAATAATATTTTTTATCGCAATTGTTAAGAGTCATTTCCAAGATACAAGAGATATAGAGATACATATAAATATTTCCTAAGCACCATTATTTCAGCTTTAAAACGTCCACTGCTGAATGCAGGCCTCCTCCATGGATATCCACCTAGTTTGAGGTTTTCGTTGAACATTTGTACCACTATGGAGTTAAGATCTTTGGTGCTACAGTCGATTCTGTCTTCCAGGGTGTTAACACAGCCAAAGCCCTTCATCTTTCCGCCACGTTCTTCCATGGCGTCCTTAACTCTGACTAGTCTCTCGTTAGTGTTCTCCAATGGCTCTTCCTCATATCATACATTCCCATTTTCATCTTTTCCACTCTGGAGTTTAGATTTTTCAATTTGACTTCTATTTTTGTTTCCATTTGCCGCATTCCGGAATTCATTTCATTTCCCATTAAGTCCATCTTGGCTAACATTTGTGTCATTAACTATTTCATATCATGGTTTTCATAGCACTCCTGACACAAATTGTGACAACTTTACTTTTTAACTACTTCTTTCTTTTTTATTAAAACACCGGAACGACACTAAGCAAAAGCACTGTTGAACGATAACCAATACTACAGGAAGAAAAGCTAGTTGATAAAGCCATGTGAATGTAATACGCATTTCTGTTTTAATCATATAGAAAATTGTATGAATTGTTCATTGAAGAGGGAGTAGTGAGAGAAATGTGATTGTGTTTAGCAAAAGAAGAATGAGTAGAAAACCTGTGTGAATGTTATACATTGCACTTATATTTCAAATGTCTGGAAAAATGTATGGATTGTTTGTAGAAGAGGGCGTAGTGTGTTGCATAAAAGAAATGGGAGTAGAGAAAACCATGTGAACGTAATATGTTGCGTGGTAAAATTGATTGCATAAAAACCTTCTCCATGAAAAAACACTCAGATGTGCCAATTTTCTTGGTGATCGGTCAGCTAGTTTTGCAGTTTACTCACTCTTCAACATACAATATATGCATTGGTGTGTATGAAGTTGATAAACTGTAGAGAATAACATGTGAATTGTTGCGTAAAACAAAAGTGATTAGAGAAAATAGCATGAATGTCATACATTATATTTCTATTTCAAACATATAGACAAGATGAGCTGTAACACTTAAACTAATATAGTTAGGTAAACTTTGTTACTGTATTCTGATAGCCTCTGGAAGAGGACTTTAAAACGCTAGCTCATTTGCTGAAATTGATTGATTAGCAGAGAAATTGTGGCCGAAATAAGCTTTAGACTAATTGTGACTTATGCGTAGACTAATAAGCTAAGTGAACTTTCTTTAGGTTTCCAGAAAGCTCTTGGCGAGGCCTTTAATATCCTGGCCTGTTTGTTGAAATTGGTCCATCAACAGAGAAATTACGACCAAAATAAGGTTCAGAGTAATTGTGATTGTTACGCATAAAATCATGTTTTTTCAGGAATTACACCTATATAGATAAACTTAAAAAGCAAAACCCTATCTGAATACAAAATTTCATCGAAATCGTTAGAGCCGTTTCCAAGTTGCGCTGAATATATATACAAGAATTTATTGTTTAAATATATAAGATTATTTCCCTGGCTTGACTAAGAATAACGCTATGTTTTTTTGCTTCTGCCACCTTCGGAACTGTTAATGAACTTACCACACAGTGGAGTGGACTTATTGCTCAGAATTATTTAATTTCATTGTAAAATTACAAATACTCTCACATGCGTGCTCTGAAACAGACCACATCTAGTTAGCTAGAAAACACATGACTGTAACATCATTGGATATTTGTCTACTGTGTAACCGCCTTCATTCCTGGCAACAACTATAATAATTCTGTCATGAAACACGCTTTCAGTTGTTCTCATTGAAAGATTGGCCATATGAGCTATTGGGTGGTATAAATAAAAACTAGCTAGTGCTTGTGAGCTGAAGCTGGTAAGCAAGTTGAGAATAAACAAAAGGTCGTGATTTGGTATAAATAAAAACTTCCCCTCTTCCGCCAGCTCTTGCTTTCAACACAAAGCTTTAGCTCCGTGACCTTCACCAGGCCACGTAAACAAACACACCTTTTTCATGCCTGGAGGGGATTTAAATATTTGCTGCATTTAAATATCCATATACTTATTCATGTTAAACATGATAGAGATACTAATTTTATAGAACGAAAATGTAAGGAAAGATATGGCAAATTAAATAGAAATTAAGATTCGCCTGGCATTCCACCGCTAACGTTCATACACTTTCTAAATTCCATCAGTGATTTTCTTAATTTTATAGTATGTATCAACTGATATATGGAAGTAGATAATTTGTACTCGTGTGTTTGCACCGTTATACTGATATCCTTTACATCTATACATATAAACTATCAATAACTAATTCCGAGAGTGAGTCTGTGGGGACTAATTCCAAGATTATATGACTTTATCATAAATTAAAGCTATACCGGATGAAATTTCATTTCGTGGAAATTTAAATTTAGGTCGGTTTTATATGAAAGTCTTCAGTTATAACCCGGTTTTGATTTGCACAATATTCTACTCTATGTATCGCTTTGATTACATTATCATCGGTAATGAGAGCGGAACATTATTACCTCATTCACATTATGTTTAGCGTTATCGTACGCAGGCAAGATGACAACACCTTAGGATGTATACAGATTGTTAGTTAAAAGGTCCTCTTCGTGTTTCATTTCCCTCTGGAAGCAAATGCTGCGGAAGCAAGTCTACATTTTCTCTTTAAATGTGATTATAATTGTTTATATCTGCATCCAAGTCCCTACATATTGTGTAATTTTTTAGTTCCTCAACCACTAAACGTATAGTAGAGGAATTATTGCATTCCGCCCAATAATTCGATATCGAGATTAAAGCAGAAATACAGCTTCTGAGCCTCTCTGAATAGAGAGAGAGAGAGAGAGAGAAGTCTATGTGTGCGTGCCTGTATGTATGTAAGTGTGAACATCAAAACCCAAGCAGTCACTTTTAAAAACCAAATTTCGTATTGAAGTTCAGTAACCTCCAGGAGTGCGACTTTATGGAAACCCCCCATCCAAAACTAACTTTTACATGGATAAACATTCCTAATTTTTAATTTTCTCAAAAATGGCCACTGTACTCGTATTTTGATTAAAATGACATATGTTAAGATATTTACATGACAATTGAAATGTAGTTATACCTTTAATTTCGGGGAAATAGCCTGTGAAGTCCTTTTCATTCCGAATCACATTTGTATAACTGATAAACTGTAGGAGATAGACGAAGTCTTACTACACAAAAAATGTGTATCTAATTAAAGCACACAGTTTACGTCAATTTCTTTCTTTTTTTTTTTTTGGGTGGGGGGGGGGCAGGGATAAATGAAACAATAATTGGGATTGATCCGAACTTCCAACACATGGCGATTATCCTTTTATAAATTTAAACCCAGATTCCCATAATTTGATGCCCTGCGTCTATTACAAGTGATATACTGAAAGATTACTTTTACTGGTGTTCTGTTGATCTGCTCTAGAACTGGGCAATTACAATTTATGGAACATCAAAATAGGTAATTCTAAGATTTTAAAAGTGTTATCTGAATTAAAGCTATACCTACTTTGCGAAAGAGTTTCATATGGCCTTATTTTATAGATATAATTTGACCTTGATTTGTACGAGTATTATGCTCTTCATACGTGCTGCATGTTTGTATAAGCACGTGCGTATATGTTTTGATTCCATTATCAGGTTTCCGGTAATGAAAGTGGATCACTATGACATCACTCGCATTCTAACCATGCTTGATCATAACACCTCAGAAAAATGTCCTTGTATCATCGAAGCTGATATAGCAGCAAATATCTCCAAGAGTAGTTTATATTTTACAACACGTATTTCAGTCACCATGGTTGAAGAAAGCGGTGTATTTATGAGGAAAATCAAGACATTCTATTAAAAGCACAGTTGTCAGAAAGTAAGCGCAAAAGTTTAGCAGTAGCTACAGTAAAGCAACAATTGGAGGAAGAGTTTAAAACATCCATCAGTGAGATGCAAATATTAAAAAAAAGCAACTTAAAAACAAGAATTAACTCCAAAAGTGATTTGAAACTAATTGGCAATAAGCTAGTTGTTTTAAAACAGTGGGAGCGGGAAATCTTGGCCATGGTACTAACTGATTGAGCAAGCTGAGGTGCCTACATAGCTACCTCAGAAAAAGCCAGCAAAAGCTCTGTCGGAGCGAGGAAAGCAGGTTTTTATTTATACCATTTCGGGAGCAATAGCTCCGCGGTCAAGGTCTGGAAGCTTTAGCTTGCAAGGAGATGGAGCAGAAGGTTTTTATTTATACGAAACCAACCTCTTGCTTCGAATTAGTGAGAAAAAGCTATTGCTTGCTTTTATTTATACTACCCATTGTAGAGTCTTGTTGAAAAAGGCAAAATGATGCTCCCTGTCTGTTAATTCTCTAAAAAAGAAGAGGCAAAATTTTATTCACTTAAGTAGAGGTGTCAACTAGCCCTATAACTCAGAACCTGATATTGTTCAAGAAACACCCCTTCATGATGAAAAAATTGATGTATAGTGTACCATTAGCGGAGAAAGGTTTATCAGAGCTCCAATAAGTGATTTCTATCTTTGGAATAACTTAAAGTGTACAAGACAAATCCACACACCCTGGAAGGATTAAAACAAAATATCCGCCAGGAAATTGCGAGCATTTCTCAACATGAACTACAGTGAATGATGGATAGTTTCCTCAAGAGTTGCCAAAAATGTATGGACAATGATGGTGGCCATTTTCAGCATCTCCTTTCATCAAGTTGATAAGTGAAGCCTTTCAAAGCAGTTTTAAAAATTTATGATTTCATCCACGTCTTTCTATGATAGCGGCGTGTACCGAGGATGCGTACAGACAAAACACTGCAAACCTGTTTGTAAGGTTTTTGTTCTCCAGTTATATACTTGGCTAGAAATGTTAAAAAATAACCTAGATACTAAATTAATGTTGTGATCCTATTGATTAAGGTTTTAGTTGTATTTTATGTATCTTTGTTGTTGAAGCATAAAATCATTAAATACTTCTGTTTTAGGTACTATTCTGGGGAAAAAATTGCTCCAGTTTTAACACTTTTCATTGGAGGGAATCATGAAGCCTCAAATTATCTACAGGAATTAGCTTATGGTGGTTGGGTTGCTCCCAGAATCTACTACATGGGCTATGCAAGTATTGTAAACATAGCAGGGGTGAGAATAGCTGGATTGTCTGGCATATACAAAGGTCATGACTACCTTAAAGGGCACTTTGAAAAACCACCTTATTCGGAAGACACTAAAAGGAGTGTGTATCACATTCGAAATTTGGAAATATTCAGATTGAAACAGGTAATTTAATATTTATTTTACACTAGCTTTAAATGGGCTTTATGTATGCACTACATTTAAATTGTGTTTTTTAATTACATCAAAGATTAAAAATTTGTGTAAGTTAAATTTGTTTTAAGAGCTTAAAAATGAAATTGGCTTTATATATTAAGTTGCAGATGAAGAGTAACTAACAAATTTACTTTGACGTCATATTTTACAGGAATTATGAAAGACTGAAAGTTTCAATTTTTCTGTTTTGTTAAATGTTTACTTTTGCTTCAGGATACAATAATAATTTGTTAACTAGCAACATTTCAGGTTTCTTACGTTGGAAAAGTGCTCATAGCAATGTGAATGAGTTTTATTGCAATTTGAATAGAAATATCTGTGTCCTGACCTTTCTCTTCCAATATAATCAACTTTAGAGAAGGACCTCTATTGTGACCATCATTAGTTATGTGCAAGAATGTAACATACATTTAATACTTTTATTTTGTGAGCTGAAGTTCCAATATCGCTTTGTTAAATGTTTAATTTAGCATCCTTTGGAATTAATGGGTTCTATGCAACACAGCGGAAAAAATCTCAAAGCTTTAATTGTACATCATAAATTAGAATGTAACTAACTTTCATTTCTTATTATATATATACATCATAATTTTAATATTGAATATTTTGCCAAGGTTTGATTCTGATTGGCATATATAGCTTAAATGAGTTGTGTGCACTTATTTACTCAAATTATTTGATCACAACCAGTTAATACTTCAACTTACAGGTTCAGCAACCTGTGGATATATTTCTTTCCCATGATTGGCCAAGAGGTATATACAACCATGGGGATGTACATCAATTACTGAAGTATAAACCATTCTTTAGGTAAGATATAAGATTCTTATATTTTTGAATGGTTATTAATAAGAGGCCCTTGTTTTAGCAAAAGGGCTTTTTGCACTTTTTGGTACATAAGTGATGCCGGCAAGTTATTGGTATAATCAGTTCCTTTTGCTTGGTCAGCTTGATCCTTCTTAATATCTGGAGTTTCATATCGGACATGAAATTCTGCCTTGTGGAAAGAGTTGCCAACAGTGATTTTAAGACAGATATTTCTTTATAAACCTTCAGACAAGGTGTTTATGCATTTTTTTTTGTAGTGTTAAACACCCGCTTTTACTACTATGGCACCGCAGTTGGTATATGAATTTGTTGAAAAGAAAGAAACAACCAGAAAGTAAATCTCGGAACGGAGCTATTTCCTATGTTAAATAACACTCTAAACCGGAAAACTGCCTAACGCAGAAACAGAATAGTTTTTCCGGACCCCTTTGCATAAATAACCTAAGACAGATTTTCAGTACGCTTAATACATAGTTGCGTGCTTCAATAACGAAATTGCCACGACTGAAGACAATTAGAGTTCAGCAGATATTGCTGCTGGAAACAGCAGTTGTGAGGTCATGCAAGGAGTGGACGACAATGAAGCCAACGAAAAGGAGCCAAAAATACTCACTTTTAGAGAAGCATTATCTGTTGTAAGTGACCTTCACGAATTTGCAGCCTCCAAGAATGTTCTAGAACTCCTGGAGCTGATGCAGGATGCAAAGGAGATCAGAGAGCATTCTCTTGTGAAGAAGTTGTGACAGTGCACTTTGACAGATATGTGGGGGAAAAGAAACTAATGGAGAAACTGCGATTATGTATGACATGTAAGTTGAAAATACAACAAAACATACAATTGAACCTATTTTTTATTTACAGAATTTTATTTTAAATTATTCTTTCAGTTTAATTCTACGAGATTACATTTTTGTACTTTGTTTTACCAAAATATGTACAACCGTTTGTACAATGGAAGCCTGTGATAACAGAAAAATATTACTGGAACGATCACATCCTGTTTTAAGCAGGTTTTACTGTATATTGTAAAACATGAGAAAACACCAGTTGCTACTAAACACACTTTATTTGCCTTCTAGTCAGTTAGCATAGTGCTAACGTTACACTTAGATCACTGTCGTACTAACTCAGAGCAACAAAATAACCGTCAAATCGAATCATAATAAAGAACTGTCAGATTACAACTCATACTGAACTGCACTTGGCACGATTCACAGGCGCTCTCCACTGATCGTTTCATAAACACTTAACTCCTCAGTCCAAAACACTTCTGGATGTGGAATGCTCTGGAGTGAATGAAGAACAGTCTAGATGTTAACCTCTTCGCGGATATGGATGTCATATGACATTGGTCTCTGTATGACCTCCATTTTTGTGGCACACCAGACACCTTTGAAATGGACGTTACGCTTTTACTGTCGGTGGTATCCTTTTAGGAAAGTGTTTTCCTTCAAGTCTGAGGGGTGCAGGGGTTGTAGATTTCTTACCCCCTGTATGAAGAGGCCTCTGAATGATATAGCACTCAATTAGGCTATGAGCTATTGATATGCAGAAGTCCAGGTAGGTCATCGTCTTGCGTGGATTTAGAGTTCTCCAAATTACTAAGCAATTGTAAATGGTGATATTCAGCTGGTGCAAAAATAGCTTTTTATACCATTTAACTATTTTTCGTAAAGAGGGATATGATTGCAATACCTGATCTACTAGATCCACACCACCCATATGCATATTGTATTCCTGGATAACATCAGGCTTGAAAATTGACGTTTTGGTGTGGGCATCTATTTTACCAGTGTCAATCATCAAAATCTGAGGGCTGCAATTGGACAATGCCATAACCACCCTCCTATCTTACCAAGTAATGTAGGTCAAGGGTGGGAGCTGATGCACCTACATTACTCCTCTCCTTAGAGTCTTTGTATTTACATTCTTCGGCAAACCAATACGATTTGAACGTACTGTTCCAATTGCATTTGTATTCCTTTCGTATAAGGCCATGTATAATTTAGGGAAGCTGTACAAATTATGTAAATATTCAGTCCTACCCTGGTGAAGTATAGGTTCCATCAGGTGCAATACTATGGAGCCAGATAACCCCAAATCTTTGTCTCCAGTATTATCAGTTCCTTGACCAGTGTAAATGCAGCTATTGTAAAGATATCCTGTTTTACTTTGCTAATGGCTTCATTGCCAGATGCAAGGCACTAGAAAACAACTTTCACAAAGATCAAAACTCTTTATGCCATATCTGGCCCTCTTTGTTTTTATGTATTGCTTCCAGCATAAGCGGCCCTTCCAAAGCATCAAGCTATTGTCAACAGTGACCTTATCACCAGGCACATAATTTTATTTGAATTTTGAAATAATATATTCCAAAACCGACCTAATTTTGTCTAGTTTATCATTTACGTTTTCTGTGCCGGTGAAATGAAGGAACCGCAAAATGGAAGTAAACCTGCTATTTGACATGCATTTCCCAAAAAATGGAGTAGCTAACATGTCATCTGTAGACCAGTACATGTTGGTTTATGAATAACACCCATGAGTGTAATTAGACCAATTAGCCTTTAAATGTCATTCAGTGTTACTTCTGTCCACTTCTGAATTCTACTCTTAGGCCCTAAATTGCCTTTAGAAATCAGGTCTTCCCTCACCTTACTCACATATGCATTTGTTTCTGTTATAATGAGAGACACTAAGTCAGCAGTAAAAAATTTTGTGAAAATGTCAATTGGTTGGCTGTCAGAAGTCAGCTGAACCTGGGTTTGTACACCAGAGTCTGTGCTCGTGTAAATATGTCTAGTTGTTTCGGAGTCATTTTGACTACCCCACAATGTTGCTTCTTCACGAACACCTGAAGGAAGAGAGTCATTTTCTTTTTGAAGTTTTTTTGAAAAACTCTTCTGATGTCAGCAGTTCTTTGCTTATAGTTTTTTCCTCCATGTCTGCCCATACATTTTTAAACAATTTTGCTACTCTGACTGTGTAATGTTTTGGACCCTAATTTAGAAAGTAGTGGTAGCATAATTGATTTATACTATGATCAGTGTCTCAAAAATTCACTATAGTCACTTCTTATCGCAAAACTCTTACTATGTCTTTAACTGCATGCTGCACGAAAAAGCAACTATGAATTAGCAAAGACTGTTTCAGATGCAGGCAACATCACTACCTTCCCCCTCCCCACCCCACCTATTGTGCATGGTTTCATTCACAGAATTATATGAACTGATGAAACAGAAAAAAAGCTATGGGTTCGCCTACAGGACTTCCAGTTATGGTCAGAGATGGCTCTATATGATGTTAACACTAGAGTAAATAATGATCCCTCAAAAGTTGCTCTGTAAAAGAAAAGCGATTAGAGAAAACCATGTGAAAGTAATACATTGTATAGTAAAACAGCATAAAAGCCTTCTCCATGAAAAAATACATATACATGCTGAATTTCGAGCAGTTTTCGAGATTAATTATGTATAATATGAATTGTTAGTAGAAGCGGGGAAAAACATTTTTTGTGTGTAAAATGACATTTTTTCAGGAAAATTGTTTGTAGAAGAGTGAGTGGAGAAAGAGATGTGAATGTGTTATTTAAAAGTGCTAATTGTGACTGTTACGCATAGACTAAAATAGCTAAGTGAACTTTCTTTAGGTTGTCTGAAAGCTCTTGATGAGATGGTAATTATTATTTATTTATGCCAACAAACTTACTGTTGGTGTTTTTAAACACACAAGCCATGTGTGGGCAATGTTTGAGAGGTAGAACTGGAACTTAAAAATAAATAATAAATAAATAAATAAATAATAATTATCATCTGAAGGTTATTTAACCCTGGGACATAAAGTACTTCCAATAGTAAGTCACCATTGGGGTAATTGTCTCTGATGTGAGACTGCATTTGTGGTTTACCAGGAAAAATATGAACTGGTTTGAGAATTCACTGTCATTCTGGCAGGTTGTCACAGTAGCTTAATGGTTAGAGCACCGGCCTTGTAAGCGGAGGGTCTGTGGTTCAAATCCCAGCTGTGGCATTGAATTTTTAAGTTCCAGTTCTACCTCTCTTGATGAGACCTTTAATATCCTGGCCTGTTTGTTGAAATTGGCCCATCAACAGAGAAATTATGGCCAAAATAAGGTTTAGAGTAATTGTGACTGTAATGCGTAGACTAATATAGCTAGGTCAACTTTCTTACTGTATTCTGATAGCCCTGGAAGAGGACTTTAAATCGTTACTTTGTTTGTTGAAATCAGTTCATTAGAAGAGAAGAAAAAACCAAAATAAGGTTCAATTGCTCTGTAGAAGCGGGAATAAAAAATGTTATTTTTTGTGTAAAATCACGTTTTTTCAGTAATTACACCTATATAGATAAACTTAAAAAGCAAAACCCTATCGGAATACAAAATGTTATCAAAATCATTAGAGCCATTTCCAAATTGCATGAAATATATATACGAGAATTGCTCATTTAAATATATAAGATTATTATATTAAAACTGTTTGAAAAAATCAAATAATAAAGCATTTAAAGTGTTGAGAATGAAGATGAATGATCTTCGAAATGCATCCAGGTAAAAAAGTAAGTGAAACTGTAACTATTTTGCTCAGAGGCTCTTTATCAGGCTTGAGATTCTTTTATGTGTTGTAAACCTTCATGAGACCACTGGCTTTACTTCCCTTCTGAAGGAAGCCATGCTAAGGATTTTAATATCTGAAAAAATCCATCACCCTCTGCCAGTTTTGAACCCACGAACTTGTAAACCAGAAGCTAGGTTGTTACCCCTAGACCATGGGGACAACATAGGAAACTAGTTACGGACATACAACAGTTGACTGGAAGAAGTGCATCAAATCAACATACAGGTGGGGAAAAAATCATTGTAGAATCTACAGCAGAAGTATTGTTTCAGTGCCTAAGGAGAGTATTCTTCAGATATCAGGAGTGAATAATGAGAATGAAATATAACGGGAAAAAATAAAGGGAAAGAAATGAACCAGAAAGAATGCTATGGAGTGGGAGTAGATTAGAAACATTTAGTTTTTTATCCAATTCCCAATAGTAAATAAAGGGAGAGGATTATAAAACTAGAATTTTGGAATTTTGAGGGTTTGATTAAAACCCTGGGTTGTGGCATATTAAAAAGGTTTTACTTAAAGTCTATTTGTTGGCAGCAGTTGAACATAAAAGTTGAGCTGTCTCAAGCTCAGGGTTTTGAATTTTTAAGAAAAAGTGGTAAAATGAAAAATAAGAAAGGGAAAGAGTATACTAATAATGCTGGAAGTTGATGACTGTGTTGTTGAAATCACATTAAAATAGAAAATGAATTGATTAATAATAGATTAAAAAAGTAAACATAGTGAAAAAGAAAAAACTATTAAAAGAAACAACCAAAAAAGACGATATCATTCAAAGACTTCACTTATCACCCACAGACATTTGACAAATTCTTAACCTCTTGAGCGCTGGCCATTTAAAAACTCCGCAGGCCAAGAACTGCTACCCAATATCCAGCGCAGGGCATTTAAATTGTTAAATGTGCTAAAAGTGCTTCATAAATACACAGCTGTATTTTGCGTAAATATTAAGTTATCTTAATGAAAGAAAAACTGGTATAAAACTCGTTATATGCAGTATACATGTACGTCAACAGCAAAGTAGAGCTGCATTAACAAATCGAAATGGCACTATTTTGTTTCACTGTGGTGAAAAGTTAACTTTCCTCTGTCGAACGCATCTAATATAAGTTCTCTGAAAGAAACAGTAGTCGACCCATTGTATGTGTGGCCTGAGCGTCAGCAAAACAAAGCATAGTGTGAAATAAAGCATAGTGTATGTGTGGCCTGTGAGTCACCAGAATAAAGCATGTTTGCAAATTTTCCTTACGCATATTGCGTAACTTAGCAGGCTCCGTTTCTTTCTTTGTTGAAATACATATACTTTCCTACTTGTAGCTGAAGTGAGAAGTGATATAAAAAGATATTTTTGCACCAGCTGGATATAACCATACACAATTGTTTGGTAATTTGGAGAGCTCTAAACCCACATAACACAATGACCTACCTGAACTTCCGACTATCAATAGCTCGCAGTCTAGTTGAACAATACGACGTTGAGAGGCCTCTTCATACTGGGGGTAGAAAATCCAAAACCCCTGCACCCCTCAGACTTCAAGGAAAATATTATCCTAAAAGGATACCGCCAACATCAAAGAAGTCCCGCCCATCTCGAAAGTGTTTCATGTGCCGCAAGAAGGGAATTTGCAAGGAAACTGGGATGATGGGCTGCAAATGTGGAGATGTGCCCTTGTGTGTTTATCCCTGTTTTGAGACATATCACTGCAGAAGGAACATATAAAGGTGGTGCGGATTTTATTAATTAATCTTTTCATAGCATACCGGAGATAGTGTTCTTACTGAATGTGGAAATAGAGTGGTAATAGCAGACGCTACTCTTATCTTCAGGTTGTGGTTACAGAATGGAATGCATAAATCAACGTTCCTTTATCACAACGTATTTATTCGTTAATTTACACTTTTAGCACCATATTAATTATTCAAAGACTTTACACAGGATAAAAGTTTGGTAGAATCTACACTGTATAAAGGTTTGGGTGAAAGTTACATGTTCACGCGCTATCAAAAAAAAAACACATCCTTTCAACTTGAGCTCACAGATGCCAATGAAAAAAGAGTCCCTGGCGTCGGTATGACGCAACACCGCCATTCTTTTGTATTCATCCGCGCAACAGTTCTCATTGGTTGAACTCAAAGTGACGAGAAAACATTGGCTATCTTGAATATTAAAAAAAATAAGTCCCTGATACACTCAAATTAAAAGAATTAGAAATTTACACACTCTTACAAAAATATTTACATGAACGATTTTCTATTAGTCAATATTCTGTCTCATATGCCCCTTGTTGTTTTGTTTTTCAAGTTGTCACCTTATTTACAATCTTGAAACACAATACAATACTTCTCCCTACTCCTATGATTCAATCACTTTGTACAATTTTTTTTTTTTTATTTTTTTTTTTTTTTTTTTTTTACAGTCTTCTTCACTGTTTGTCTTTGTCTTTTGTTTTGACATGATACAGCATGTCTTTATAAATTTCACATATTCGATTACTACACAATACATTCAGTTATTATACAATACATATCCAGTTATTGTACAATATACCCAGTTATCATATCACATATGTTATTATTATACAATACACCTTCAGTCATTATACAATACATATTCAGTTATTGTACAACACATTTGATTACTATACAACATGTCCAATTATTGCACAATACATATTCAGTTATTGTACAATATACCCAGTTATCATATCACATATGTTGTTATTATACAATACACCTTCAGTCATTATACAATACATATTCAGTTATTGTACAACGCATTTAGTTATTACTCAACATATTCAGTTATTACACAATATATCCAGTTATCATACAATACATATTCAGTTATTGTACAACACATATTCAGTTCTTATACAACACATACTCAGTTATTGTACATTTGACATTGACACAAATATAATTTAAGTGTGTCATGGTTTATTATGTGGTTTTTGACTTGTATTCATTGCTATGAGGAGAGAAAAACAGGATACAAATTTTGAGCTAATGATTATGATCATGTTTATGGCAATACTTTGTTCAGTTCTTTGCCTTCTTTGTCTTATAAGCTTGTTATGTATAGGCAGGTTGTTGAGTCGGTTCTTAAACTCTGATGTTACTAATGGTACTAATTTTCTTAATTGGGTTATTATTCATTGTTGTTTGGTTCAACATTTCTTCGAACTTAGCATTGGCTATATTCATCTTAATTCATGGGCATTGTTTTTCTGATTATGGTTTTCCTCACTTCACTAATTGTCATTTCTTTGTCTCTTATTTCTATAAGAGAAAACTTCTATACTTACAATTATTCTGTAATTGTATTATTTTTCTTCTCAATTTACCCTCGACATCTTTGTGTCGAAATATTATATCTTTTTCATCATAATTGATTCATTTTTATTTTTGTCCCTGACATCCTTATGTCAAAAACATATTATCTTCCGTCGCTATGATTCATTTCTTTAATGACAATCAGTGTCCTCGTCTGTTTTTGTTGACAATGCTCTTTGTGGTCGATATAGCCAATGACTATGTTGATTTTCTTCCTTGTTGTAATTCCTAATCTGAACATAATTTTCTATAAGTAACCCATTAAAAATTGTTATCTTCTTTCATCTCTACTACTCCTGCCTTAGGGGCCCTAATGACCAAGTTGTCGACGGGCCCTTAAACCCGACACACTCACTCACTCACTCCTGCCTTACACATTCGTTGGCAAAGACTATTTGGTCCTTTCTTTGTATGGCTTCAATTTATTTTTATGGTATCTTCCTACCAACTTGCCATTTGTATTCTGTAGCTCATACGTGTGGTCACCCAGCTGTTTTGTTATGACCAGTGGTCCAGTATACAATAGCTCCATCTCTCTCTTCGTGTAGCCATCATGGTGTCGATGTCAATTGTAAGTTGCTGAGATTTTGTTGTTTGTCATCCACTCGGTTGGGACGAACTTAGTTGTTGTGATTTCCCTGAGTGTTGGTGGTGGTGGTTATTTCTGTATTCTGTGCAGCATCTGCCCTATTTGGCACACTTTCATCTACTTCCTGCTGTCTTGTGTTATCAGTGTACCATTGGTCTCTGCCCCTTTGGCGTGAACCTCTGTTGTATGACGGTCCTTGGTTGTTCAAGTGTTCCCTACTGAATCGTATGTGATTCACTTGATGGATATGGTCTCCTGGTCTTCCACGATCATATGTATACGTTCTGTATCTCGATTCACCATTCGGTATTGTGTCGTGGTACCGCTGTCTTGTGTTCTCCATCCTCTCGCCATGATTATGTGGTTGTGGGAAATGGTGTGCCCCTCTCCCCCTTTCATGGGTGCTCCTAGTATTTGTATGTTCTCCCTCACTCTGGTTGTTCGTAGTCGTGTTCCGGTTTAGGATGGGTGAGTTTGGGTGACCGTTCCTATGTCTATGCTCATTAGGCCGACCATTTTGTGTTTCGAAGGCTGTTAGCAATTCTATCATATCTGCAAAATCTACTGGCCTCGCAACAATTAACCCTGTTCTCACTGTGTCTGGGAAATGTCTTGTTATGCTGGCAATTAGTTCTGCCTCCGACAAGTTGGGGTCTAATAGCTTTCCTTTGTTGGCTACTTTCATAAAATAATCGACTAGGGATAACCCTTTGGTTGGATCATATCTACCTGCCGCTAGCTCTACCCTAGTTTGGTTTTGCTTAGCTGGGCCCCAATACCTTGATAGGAATAAATTTCTGAATGAACTATACGACTCATGACCAGCTAGTGTTAACCTGAGCCATTCTAACGCCTTGTTTTTTAAGCTTTTCTTAACTATCATCATCCTAAGCTCGTTTGGTATCCTTTTCACTTTAAAATATTCTTCCATCTCTTTAACAAAGAGTTTTGGATCGTCTCCCTTCTCCTCGTCAAATGTAGGTGGTGTGATTTCATGTAATATGCTGTTGGTGTAACATGTGTTATGTGTTGTGTCATTGTTTGGTTGTGAACCTCTTTCTCTGTATGGTGAGTCAACATTTTGTACATTATTCAAATAACTCTCATCTTGTACATTACTTACATCTAAATCATCTTGTCTTTGTAATGCCTTCACAACATCATTTACATTAGCCAAACTTTCTTTCCCTTTTTTCATTTCTTCACAAATTGATTTTAAATCATTCTTTATTTCTAAGTGGCTTTGTTTCATATCATTTATAGCATCCTGTTGTGAAAGCATCACATCATTCATTGTCTTAATTTTAGGAATTACAATTTGTTCTACAGTTTCATTAATAATGTCTTTCTTTACTACCTCAATCTCTTTCCTTAATTCCTCAGTTATTTCTGCTTTTACATTTGTTATCTTACAGTCTACACTTGTATTACATTCTGTTATTTCATCCCTACATCTAGTAATTTCTCCTTCTAACACAATCTTGTTCTCTCTCATTTCTGATTCTATCTTTCCCATCCTATCTCCTACAATTTCTATCCTAGCTTCTAAGGCTTCCTTTGTTTCATTTAAGTTTTTATGTACTAATTTTAAACTAGTTTCCATTACTTTCATATTTTCTTTACACTCCTGTCTTCCTAATTCTATTTTCTGTTCTAGGTTCTGTCTACCTAATTCCATTTGCTGTTCTAAGTTCTGCCTACCTAATTCCATTTGCTGTTCTAAGTTCTGTCTACCTAATTCCATTTTCTGTTCTAAGTTCTGTCTCACTTCCTCCATTTTCTGACCTGTCTCTTCCTTATTCTGTTCCAGTTTCTGACCTATACTCTGACCTAAACTTTGTTCTATGTCCTGTTTCAGTTCTGCATTATTTTGCTCCATTTTCTGACCTAATTCTTTCATATTCTGTTCTAGTCTTTCAAACATGATCATCATTAACCTTTGGTCTTTGCTTATTTCCACCTGTTCCTCACTTTCTAATTCTACCTGATAACTAGGCCTATCTGCCCCTTCCCCCACTCCTGTTTCTATCTCTTTTCGCGACATTTTAATTTCTTTATCCAATTCACTTAAGGTTAAAAGTCCCACTATTTTGCCACTTCTCAGTAGCATAAAGATGGAAATAAAATGTATGTAAAAACAAAAATTTTGGATCCTACTTTCTTTTCTGTTGGTTCTCCGTCCAGTTATTTACGTCTCCTGGGTAGTTGGCTTCGCTAGATGATCTCCGGTGTTTTTCCCACGTTGATTCTCCGTGTATCGATGTTTTGTTGATATCAGACGATGGTCTAATGGCATCTTTCTCCTGCACGATGGGATGGCGTCATTTGGTGTTAACACTTCGTACTCGTAATTTTGCATTCCATTCTAAATTCGTGCCCCACGTTGGGCAAGCCATTTTGTTACGGATTTTATAATATAATTACGTAGCAGCAGGAATATAGCAGCAGGAATGTTTTTACTGAATGATGTAATAGTTTGATAGCAGACGCTACTCTTATCTACAGGTTGTGGTTACAGAATGGAATGCATAAATCAACGTTCCTTTATCACAACGTATTTATTCGTTAATTTACACTTTTAGCACCATATTAATTATTCAAAGACTTTACACAGGATAAAAGTTTGGTAGAATCTACACTGTATAAAGGTTTGGGTGAAAGTTACATGTTCACGCGCTATCAAAAAAAAAACACATCCTTTCAACTTGAGCTCACAGACGCCAATGAAAAAAGAGTCCCTGGCGTCGGTATGACGCAAACCGCCATTCTTTTGTATTCATCCGTGCAACAGTTCTCATTGGTTGAACTCAAAGTGACGAGAAAACATTGGCTATCTTGAATATTAAAAAAAATAAGTCCCTGATACACTCAAATTAAAAGAATTAGAAATTTACACACTCTTACAAAAATATTTACATGAACGATTTTCTATTAGTCAATATTCTGTCTCAAAGGTAAGCCAGTAAAGTATATAGAATTTACTTAAATGTTTCGTAACAGGGGAAAATTAAAATAAGTTGAGTTAAATACAGGATAAATAAGGGTTAAATGCACAGGACGTGTATACACCCCCATAGCACTTATCTGCCATTTTAAATGGATGTGATTTTATGTCCATAGCGCTCAAGAGGTTAAAGAACATAGCATTCAGTTGGCTCCAATCAACAGCTACAACATTAAAAACTTACTCGGCTCAAACACTAAAGACAGCATTCCAGCAAATGTAATAACACAACTAGATTTATGTAGGGAAAACCAAGAGGAATTGGGAAATAAGAGCCAAGGAACATTTCAGACATATAAAACACACTTAGAGAAATCAGCAGTTGACAGCCATTTTTGGAAAGAAAATCACTACATTAATATGGATGCAAAATTATATTAAAAGATGTCCATTTGATAATGGAGGAAACTAGCCTCTGAAAAACGTTCCGGGAAATTTAAAAAGTGAGTGGTGTTTAGTGTTATTAATCAACTCATTTTCTATTTTAAAGGGAAAGAGTGATTGCATTCGCTGAGCAGAGTGGTAATCGAGCTGCAGAAAGAGAATTTTCCATGAGTGCAAAGCTTGTAAGAGATTGGCACAAAATGAAAGTGCAACTGGAATTCACAAGCTTAATGGGTGTTGTGTTTCATAGTCTGTAATCCAATAATATCGGTTCCAATTAAAAAGTACACACATTTCAATAGTATTGTAAATGCTTTTGTAAATAAAAGATGATTTTTAGTTCAATAAATACTGTTGTTAGCTAATGCTGGATTTCTGACAATGAAGCCATTAATCCTCTTGCTCTCCAATATTTTTCACTGATGGATGGGGCACTAGAAGTGGCCAGGCATATTTGAAGGTGGTCTCGATCCATTTCCTCTTGCAGATCACATAGAGGACAGAGTGGTGAAGAATATATCCCAATTCTGTTTAAATGTTTTGCCAGACAATCATGTCCTGTAATCAACCTGAAGGTTGCAACTGCTGTTTTTCGAGGATACTCAGGAATTACTGTTTGAATGTTTGGTAGTTCCCATCTTTTCAATAAATACTAAGTCACCATTATTTATGTATTTTTTATTGGCGCAAGTGTTTGCATTGTGTTTCAACACCTCGGGGTACTTTTGTTGCCCCTCCTTCCCCTCTCTCTCCCTCAACTACAATCAACATAACGTGGCCCTTCTTGAATACACTCAGACTCATTCTTACTCCTGAAACTGTACACTAGTTGTAGAAAGTTATCATGGCTGCTCTTCTCATTTCTTCTTTGCATATGATCTCACCAAGTGCTTTTACTTAAGAAAAAAGGTTTAAAATGCAATATTTATGTGAAATGCAGTAGTTTGAACAGTTGTTGGGGAGAAGACGTAACAGACAAATGTACTTTTTCAAGTAATGTGGATAAAATTGTGGTAGATGTGTTATTTGTAGTAGAGAAACATTGTATAAATCAAAATAATGCAAATTGAAGAAGAAATATTTATGTTTATTTTTATGGAAATGTAGAAAAAAGAGTTTATACAACAAGTGTTGTAAAATAGAAAAATTGCTTAATTTAATAAAAAAATAAACTCATAATTAACAAGACTAAATAAAATAATAAATAAATTGGTACAAAAATGTTATTGTTAGTTGTAAATGACTGGCAAAGAATCTGGGTTGCATACCAAGTCATATTCGCATGTAATTGGCGTAATACAAATAAACTTAACTGAACTATTTGAGATATTTTACTTCAAGATTGACAGATTCCATGGTATAAGATTTAAAACTTTCATGGCAAACGTTGCTAATAACAGCTTCTTAGGTGGTCAGCCGTGTTAAATCTATAAAATTTGAGCCATTATACACCTCATCAAGGTGGCTGATGAACAGTGCAAATAAACTCAAACCAAGGAGACTCACCTTACCTTAAGCAAGCAGTCCAATCGCTGGGGTCTCCATGCTCATTGGCCATAACCTACCTAGTTCCACCCATCTTCTTTTGGTATATATAATGTAGTTAAATTATATTCAAGCCCACTCTCGCAGCCTCTCTCTACTGCGCAAGACAGCCGGTGGTCACTGGAGAATTTACATCTACAGAGGGAGACTAAAACCCTTATCTTATAATAGTTGCTGGAAATGTTGACCTGCTCTCAAACAGGCAGCATATCTCATGTAAACATTCATGCTCACTCTTTGAAACTCAGCAGCAGGAATTCTTGTGATTTCTTGCACAATGTTTTCTCTAAGTTCCTGTAGTGTGCAAGGATTGGAGTGATACACTTTGTCTTTTAAAGCACCCCATAAATAAAAGTCAAACTCGTTAGGTCAGGAGAACAAGGGGGCCACAAATCAACACTAATTATTCTGTCATCAAACACCTCTCTTACAGCACTTAATGATACAGCAGCCCAATGTGATGTTGCAGAATCTTGCTGGAACCAACCATAGGATTTATCTTCTGTCAATAGATTGAAAAATGTCCTCAGAATTAACCTCTGATATCACTTTTCATTTATTGTTTCATCAAAGAATATGGGCCCTATTATTCTTCTAGCACTTATCGCACACCACACTCCAATTTTCTGATCTTTATGAGGCATTTCATCCAGTAGCATAAGTTTTTCTGAAGCCCAATAGCTACTGTTGCGAGTATTCACATGTCCAGTTAGATGAAACCAAGATTCATCAGTGAAAAACAAAAGCTGTGGGTCAATGAAACCCCTTTCTACAGACTGGAAAAACCAGTTACAATAATTCACATGTTTAACAGGATCATTTGGCTTTAATACTTACACTCATGCGTAGCAATAGGGCTTCAGTTTCAACAGACGTGTAGCATTTCTCGCAGAAGATCAAGATACACCTGTTTGCTGCACTAGTGTTTTCAGCGATTTTGGAGGTGAACACTCCAAAGCACCACCAATGTCATCCAGTTTATTTGCAGTTAACACTGACCTCTTCCTCAAATTTTCCTTGTCCAACACCAAACCCGAAGCTTAAAATTTATTTATGACCAATTTATTTATGTCCTTGCAGATGATAAAGAGTTCGGAAATTTTTCAACAAACTCCTTGCACACATGGTGAGCAGATGCATGCTTGAAGTAAACTTTGCAAATAAGCACATGTTCTTCCACAGATAAGTGATGCACCATGTTTCCTGTACGACAGAGGCACCCGATGCAGCAATACTAATGAGTGTTGGCGCCGGCACACTTTCAAGTGAAAATTGCCAATCCGAAGTCCCGGCAGCTGGCACAGGAGTAGCGAAGGAGAGAGAGGCCACAAATGGGTTCTAATATAATTAAATTACCCTATATGTTAGCATATTTTCTACCCTTGCATTAGTTCCTAATGAAGGCCATGGAGTGTAAAATGGCCGAAAGCTCGAATTTTACAGATTTGACATGGGTGATCACCTGAGAAGTTGTTAGATTCCATGGTGTTTTACTATTATGAACATTTACTGATTTTGAAGTTTAGTGTTATAGCACTGAGGTATATACGAGACTCATGTGCATGTTTCAATAAGCATTGCTTGCCTGGAAAAACATTTCTGGGAGTTTTGCTTTTCTTTAGACACTAAAGAATACCGGTTTCATTTGTGCTATAATTTCATTTTCTTTTTAGGCTGGAAATCCCTCAGTAAATTTCTCTTTTTGGACTGCTTAAATCTTGATAATAACTTGCACATTAATTGATTGCCTTTTCTTAATTTTAGTAAGGAAATAGAATCAAACACACTTGGAAGCAAACCATGTGAAGAATTGTTGCATCACATGAAGCCCAAGTACTGGTTTGCAGCTCATTTGCATGTGAAGTTTGCAGCTGTAGTTGAACATCCATCGGTGAGTCTTCATACTGTTCTTAATCATGCTTGTAACCTCCAGGTATTGGTTAGCTGCTTTTTGAAAGGTATTTTAGAAGATATTGAAGTCCAGATTGTTCAAATACTAAATTAAAATAAACCAACAACCAGCACTTGCCACATGGCTGCTGTATTCTCCACCCCTATTCACCACCTGCCTCGGTAGCGTGATGGTTAGCATGTCTGCCTCACGTTTAAGAGGTTGCAAGCTCGAATCTCGCTTAGGGTAAGTTTCTGGATAAGTTTTTTTTCCGAAGTTTTCCCTTATCCTGAGAAGACGAATGTTGGGTAACTTAAAGCTCCGTGGACCTCAGGCTCATTTGAGCATCATTTCATTCATTCATCGTCCGATATGACATTATGTTGGAGGACGACCCATGACATGCCTCTTCAGAATCCCAGCCATATAGGCCCAGTTTTCTAGATCAGGAGCTATACTTTTCAATGAAGTAACCCTTCCTTTGGTCATGTTTAATGTTTGTTATTGCAATGAAACTGAATGAACATTACATCTGCAAGAATATTCCACTTCCCACCTGCATATAATGAAAACAAAGTGGAAGAACAGATGAGATGTGGAAGAAAGGCAGCAGGTTTATATAACATCAGAGCAGAGAGGATAATGCCCACCAACAGAGAGTAATAAAAATAGTAGAACTAATAATTCAAATTAGAGATACAGAATAAATGATACAATATACAGACTCTGCGATTTGGATCAAAATAGAGGTTGAAATGTGGAATTTCTTAACAAATAGGAATAGTTGGCAACCCTAGTCTGTGAAAGTGTGATGGAAATTAGTGAAGTCAGTGATACCCTGAATTTATAACTGCAATTGTCACATATTTGTCAGTGACTACAGTCATCATGACTACTCAGAACTACTGTATTTTACAGACACAGCTTTGAAATGAACAGTCTCAGCAGAAGAATTTGTTTAACTCAGGTATCGGCAAACATGTACTCAATGAGGCCTCGCAACTATGACGTGTCAGGGGCAGCGCTTACTCTGTCTCCCCCTCCCTCGCAGCCTTAACTGGCACTGCATACACACCGATCACGGGCAGACTCTCCTGTCGTAATTACCTGCACTTCTAAACATGCCTGTCAAACTGTAATTTAATACTAAGACTTAAAGATAAATTTCTTTATTTATACCCCTCCGAAGGAGTGTCGCCTTGCCGTGGCGGAGGGGCTCAGTACCCGATCCAGACGGCCTACTAAGTGTGTCTGTCTGACCACTGGTGGGCAAGAGGTGAGGGGAAGCTAAGAACATTCCAAACGGGTAGATGAGGCTCGGTAGTCTTGGTCGACGACTCATATAGGAGAAGAGGACTCCGAAATCAAACTCCCCCAGGGGAACCTACTACAGTAGGTCCGGGTATGGCGCACCCGGTGCCCCGAGCTGCTCCCCATCATTTCACCCCCTCCACCTTCATTAACTGTGCCACGTGCAGCGTTCTATGTTGCCTTTTATATCACCCTCTTCCGCTTCTAGGCTTATTCTGATTATTAGTTTGTAAGTTCCTAGATTTATAACTCCTGTCTCACCAGCAGGGATCTTTCCTATCTCCGTGGTCCTGTCCCACGGTTTTCAGCGCGGCCCCCGACTTGTGTGCTCTTCGGAGGTCTCAGGCGCGAAGGTTGTGCGGACCCTTCACACTGCCCCCATGTGTAGCCTTAGGTGCGGAGCCCGTCCACACGTCATGTACACCCACGTAGCTCCTTGAGGACACGGCCGGTGTTAATCTCCCGACGGCCGCGTGCCGTCGGGTTAGTATCACCGGCCGGACGTGTTACCGCTGACGGAGCCCCGGTGTAATCAACCCGAAGTCCCCTGAATCCACGCTGACTCCGTTGAGGCAGCGTGTGCTAAAGCGGGGAGCCACAGGCGGTTATTCCTGTGGTGGGGGCATAAAACCGGGGTGTCATGTGGTGAACGGTTTACCCATGCGGACAAGCAGTGGAGATCGGAGGGTAGCTCCTCTGAAGTACGCCTTGAGGTCAGTCATGGAGGGGTCTCCATGGCGGCACAGACCGAGGAGATTTTGGTGTCTTTTATCTTTTGACCCCCGGATGGCAGGCTGACGCCGACGGTTCCGGATGGGGGTCCAATTCATAATGCATCCACGCAAACCCTCCTCATTTGACACGTTTTTGGTTTTGACTTTGGCTTGTGACGGGAAAACGGTAAAGGATCTTAGCCCCTTCTATATTAAACGGGAAGTTGACCGAATCTGTGGCCCTGTAAAAAATGCGACCAGAATACGCGACGGTACGCTATTGATAGAGGTGATTACTGCAGACCAGTCGCAGAAACTACTGAAAGCGAGTTTATTGGGCTCCTACCCTATCCGGGTAGTCCCACATAAAACACTGAATACTTGCAGAGGATTTGTCACCACCTCCAGCCTTGATGGTCTGTCTAATGAAGAGATAGTCACCTGCCTTTCAGATCAACGGGTGTGTCAGGCGTACCGTCTCACTCGGAAACAGGATGGAAAAGTGATCGATTTACGCACTGTGTTTTTGACATTTAAGGGTACTCAGTTACCCGAGTACATCTTCTGCGGCTACGAGCGTGCCGCAGTTCGGCAGTATGTACCGAACCCTATGCGCTGTTTTCAGTGTCAGAAGTTCGGTCATACTAAGCTTTCGTGCACCCATCCTGCTACTTGTGAGCGTTGTGGACTACCATACCATGAGGGCACGGCTTGCACCCGTGACCCTTACTGCGTTAACTGTGGAGGGAGTCATCCATCCAGCTCGCGACAGTGTCCGAAGTTTCTCGAGGAAAAGTGTATCCAGGAGCTGCGCGTGAAAGAACGCCTGACGTTTGTTGAAGCGCGCCGTCGCTTTCAACAACTGCAACCTGCTACCACCACAGGTTTTGCATCCGCTGTTCGTCGCCCTCCTGTGAACACTGTTGCTATACACCATGTACCCGTCGCAGATGCTTCGACACAAACAGATTTACCGGCGAGCACCTCTCCACCGCGTCGTGATAAAACTGCACCACCAACTACATCTTCCGCTGTGCAGACACACGCTCACCAGCCGTCCACAAGCAGAGGCTACACCGTATTGCCTGTTCCCACAAATCGTTCGCGACCTAAACATCGGGCGAGTAGTCGTACCTCCACGAAGTCCCGCTCCCGTTCCGCGAGCCGCCGGGGATCTTCTGACTCCCGAAGTTCCGAGGAGTCGCCTGAGGACGGTGAAAAGCCCATCATTGGTCCCAAGTGCGCCAAGGTTAAGATGAAGAAAAAGATAAAGACTATGCCTTAACCTTTTTATTATGGAAATAATTCAGTGGAATGTTAATGGGTACCGGGCCCGTGCCCCGGACATACAACACTTAGCTTGGCACCATTCGCCTTCAATCGTCTGTCTACAAGAAACCCATCTGAAGCCTAACCACACCTTACATCTTCGTGGTTTTTCGGCATTTAGACATGACTCTGCAGCTGATCGACGAGCAAGCGGTGGTGTTGCTACTCTGGTGGCGCATACCATCTCAGCCACAAGCATCCCGCTAAACACGCCGCTGCAAGCTGTAGCAGCGCGTGTCCAGTTGCAGGGCGTGAGTCTGTCAATTTGTAATGTCTATCTGCCACCGGTCAGTGTCGTACACGCGAACGACCTTCGGGCTCTTTTGGCTCAGATTCCGCCACCGCTTATCTTCCTTGGTGATCTGAATGCCAAACATACTTTATGGGGCTCCGACACTGACGATGCTCGTTGGTGCCTTGTAGCAGACGTTTGCAATATGTCCGGCCTCCTTTTGTTGAACACTGGTGCCCCTACCTTCTTATCATCTGCCTATGGTACCTATTCCGCCTTAGACGTTAGCTTCTGTAGCCCGTCACTGGTACCACTTATTGATTGGTCGGTGCTCTCCGACCTCTTTGGCAGTGATCATTTTCCCATTAACATTCACATTACTGGTTTCCATCCGATTCCAACACGATACCCTCACTGGATTATTTCCAAGGCTGACTGGGGGAAATTCCGTTCCCTCATTCACCTTACGGACGATGGTTTTACCACCATTGACAACATGGTGGAGTATTTTACATGTTCTGTCCTGCTTGCAGCAAATTCCAGCATTCCTCGCGGTTCTACTACACCTCGTCATGTTCCCGTGCCTTGGTGGTTCGAGGAATGTCGTTTGGCTGTTAAAGCCCGCAAACGGGCTCTGCGAGGTTTCAGTGCACATCCTACGGAAGAGAACTTCATTGCCTTTAAGCGTGTGCGTGCCCGGGCGCGTTTTGTACTTCGCAGTGCAAAACGCACATCCTGGGTAACTTACGTCTCTTCCCTCTCTCGACGCACTTCAACACAAAGGGTGTGGAGTGCGATTCGGCGTATGTACGGCAAGTGTCGCCGGACGATTATTCCCGGTCTTGCCGTACAGGACTCTTATTACACCAACGAGCAGGCTATCGCCGACGCCCTTGCCGATTCCTTCTCTGCTACCAGCCAAACCCAAAGTTACGATAGGTCGTTTTTAGCTATCAAGGAATCTGCGGAGCGGATAGTTCTTAATTTTAACAGCGACGGTAGTGAACCATACAACACGCCTTTTAGCATAGCAGAGCTGATGCACTCCTTGTCTCTGGCGCACGATTCTTCTCCCGGTCCGGATGACATCCACCGACAAATGTTGCTTCATCTTCCACCTCAGGCTCTTTCCTTCCTGCTGAGCATCTATAACCGAATCTGGCTCCAGCGGGTTTACCCGTCTTCCTGGCGCGAGGGTATCGCCATCCCTATACCTCGGCCCGGGAAAGACCGGTCACTTGCCTCTAGCTACCGCCCTATTTGCCTAACGAGTGTCGTTTGCAAGACCCTCGAACGTATGGTCAACACTCGTTTAGTGTGGTGGCTAGAGACGAATAACCTGCTGAGTAATGTCCAGTGCGGTTTTCGTCGCCATCGCTCCAGTGTCGACAATCTGACAAGCATGGAGGCCTGCATACAGAATGCATTTCTCTTGAAGCAGCATGTCGTGGGTGTCTTCTTTGATCTGGAGAAGGCCTACGACACTACATGGCGCTATGGCATCCTCCGTGCTTTGCACGGTTATGGTTTACGCGGTAACTTGTCGTTTTTTATTTTTAACTTTTTACTAATTCGCCGTTTTCGTGTCCGCATAGGCAACACGCTCTCCCAAGAGAAGGTTCAGGAGAATGGTGTACCCCAAGGGTCGATTCTCAGCGTTACGCTTTTCGCCGTTGCCATTAATGGCATCACCAGCGCTGTTCGTAGCGGAATCCCGATGTCGCTGTATGTTGACGACTTTGCGATATACTATCGCTCTTATAGTTTGGAGCACATCGAGCGTCAACTGCAGATGACCATAACATCCATCGCCGAGTGGGCGTCTCGCACCGGCTTTCAGTTTTCCCCTGCGAAAACACAGTGTCTCCACTTTCACCGACTCCGTGGTGTACACCCTCCTCCTGATCTTCATTTGCGTGGCACACGTCTTCCATTTGTTCCGCACCTGAAGTTCTTGGGCTTACACCTCGACAGCAAACTCACATGGGAGAACCATATACGTCACCTTCGTGCTTCCTGCGGTCGTTCGCTTCGGGTACTCAGGGTCCTGTCTGGGGCATCTTGGGGCGGCGATCGCACGGTAATGTTGAGGTTGTATCACTCACTGGTCCGGTCCAAATTAGACTACGGCTGTTTTATCTATGGCTCTGCATCAGCCTCTAAACTCCGCCTTTTAGACACAATTCATCACACTGGTATCCGTCTCGCTACTGGGGCTTTCCGCACAAGTAGAGTGGATTGTCTGTATGCTGATTCTGGCGAACCTCCACTGTCTGTTCGACGCTCATTGTTACTTTGTTCTTATGTGGCAAGGTTGGCCGCTCATCCAGGTCATCCTTCGTTTCCACCTGTATTGCGTCCAGACCTCGCGCACCGTTATATGCGGAATAAAACAATCTCCCATCCAAGTGGCATCAGGTTTCAAGAACTACTTGTCGCAAACGCCCTCCGACTGCCAGTTGTAGAGCGGCATTCATTTGGCCACTGTCCTCCCTGGCAGCTCCAGCGTGCACGCTTTGACCTGGAGCTGTCGGGCTGTCCAAAGACTGCTACCCCTCCTTCGGTGTTCCGTCAACTCTTCACCGCACTTCTGGGCCGATACCGGACTTATACACCGGTATTCACCGATGGCTCCCAGTTGGGTAGTACGACGGGTTCCGCATTTATATACAACGGTGAGGTTCACACATACCGCCTTCCGGACGCCAGCTCAGTTTTTACCGCCGAGCTGTTTGCCATCTTTTATTTCTAACTTTTTATCTCCCGTTCAGTTCCTGGACATTTTATTGTGTGTTGCGACTCCCTGAGCGCTCTTCAGGCGCTGCAACAATTTGTTGGCAACTCGGCATCAATTATTAAAATACAGACACTTTTATCTCAGTTGTTATCTCGCGGATACCAGTTCGTTTTTACGTGGATCCCAGGTCATGTGGGTATTCCGAGCAATGAGGCGGTTGATGCGGCTGCGAAGTCTGCATGTCGCCTTCCGGAATATTCCACCCATACGCTACCCTATATAGATGTGCAGAAGTACTTTCGTCGCCATCTATTTACTCTCTGGCAACAATCTTGGGAAGCGTTATCTGGCACTCAGTTACGGACAATCAAGGACACGGTACAACCCTGGCAAACATCTTGCAGGGATTCCAGGCATGAGGAGGTGATTTTAACCCGCCTGAGGATAGGCCACACTCGAGCTACGCATGCACACCTTTTGCGCGGTGATCCGGAGCCTGTCTGTGCGACGTGCAATGTCCCACTCTCCGTTGCACATGTTCTTACTGATTGTCCGCGGTATGCTCGTGAGCGCCAGTCCTTTGGCCTGGGTCTTACACTGTGCACCGTGTTAGGCAACGACCCAGCAGCTGTAAATACAGTACTGCGGTTTGTTGCGCGTATCGATTTTGGTAAGCAAGTGTAAGGTTTTAAGGCTCTCACGGCCGGTGTCAATACTAGATGCAATATTAACCGGGCTTGTGGGCCGTGGTCTATTGGGTTCCTTCTTCTTCCCAAACGTTTCGTCTGCGACTACGGCAGACATCTTCAGTGGCGGCGAGGTCGAAGTTTCCTAGTGGAGATCTCAGCACCGACTGCGCTGGTCACCACCAGAGGTGCGGTATTTATGTCGGCGGCTGGAGGGGAAGTACGTTGTGATAGGTCCGGGTGGCCAGTGGGCTGGACTTGTACCAGTGGAGTACTACAAGGAGCTGGCGTCTGATTGGCTGGAGAGGGGTTCTGGATTTTTGTTTTTGTTAACACTGTTTGCCATATTCTGTTGAGTTTTAAAAACTTCGACCTCGCCGCCACTGAAGATGTCTGCCATAGTCACAGACGAAACGTTTGGGAAGAAGAAGGAACCCAATAGACCACGGCCCACAAGCCCGGTTAATATTGCATCTAGTAAGTGTAAGGTTTCGTTTATCTTGGCGGAAAAATATTTTTAGGATGTTTTACTCGTGTTTTTACCCTTTTTCAACAGTATAAGTAGTTTAGGGTTTTCGTAATATGGTTTTATTGGTTTTTAATTTTCCTTTTTTACCTGTTTTAGCTCTCTTTTTAGTGGTTTTAACGTTCATTTTTAGGTATTTTAACTTTCACTTTTTAGCTTTAAAGGGGGTGAGGTTTTATTTTCTTTGATTGCTTTTACATTGGACTTCGGGCCCTAATGACCTAGTTGTCGACGGGCCCGTAAACCCCACTACTCACTCACTCACTCTTTATTTATAACTTTGAAGGACATTAGTTTATTTAACTTAAAGTCTTAGTATATTCATGGAATTACAGTGCATCTAATTATTCCTGGTCTATTAAATTTGATATCTAGAATAGCACTTTAAAGATTTCTTCTCTCGTCATGTAAGCAACGTAATATGTTTGTTGTGCTCTAAAGTTCAAAAAGGCACTCATCACTGGAACATCAAGCGGCATTATGATGTATGTCATAAGATCACCATACAATTATAGACAAGCATGTATTCATAAATTTACACCACGATTTAAAATAGCATAACACTGATGTAATGCCCTTTATTCATTTTATTTTTTTTTTTTCAGGTCTAGATTGGACTAACCAACTGCAACAGCTCAAAGAGCAATATTCAGATAATACACCTAATATCAATTCAAATATTATAACTGATAGATAACTTCACGCCAGCTATGCTGTTGCTTTGGAGATTGCTCAGTCACTGAGGTGTTTTAGTGATGGAGATTTCATAAAAAATCTGAGAGTAAAGTTGCCAACATAATTTGCCCTGAACAATATGATACTTTTAGAAATATTGCACTATCACCACGAACCATACAGAGAAGGATATATAAAATAGCAGAAATAACCGAAAAAAGACTACAAACCGAGGTCCATGAATTTATAGCCGTTTCTCTCGCGTTGAATGAAAGCATTGACAATGTTGACACAGCACAAATTGGTAATTTTCACTTGTGGACTTACTAACAACCTCTCGATACAAGAATATATGCTTCAAGTCATTCCACTTAGGGAACGTACAACAGGGATAGAATTATTTCAAGCATTTAAGAAATGTGTAGAAGAAAAGAAACTGAATAAAAAAAATCTTGTATCGCGATTAGCAGATGATAATTTGCGTGCTATACTGAGAGTGGCTACTTGTGATATATCACTAGATTTTCATGGTAGGTACATTCCAAATAGAAGTGAATTGAAATATATTGCTCAAATATCTAGGCCTATCTAAAGTATCCTAGACCAAAATAGCTGGATTCAAGAATGTGTATATTCCTTATTGTACTCCGTAGCGAGCGAGTCCAGCACTGCCTCTGAACGAAGGTCAATGTCATCCCCTGTGCTACATTACGTCATGTGCGTTGCAGGTTGCATGTTGAGACGTCATGCTGATACTTCATTGAGTACATGTTTGCCGATGCCTGGTTTAACTCATTTTGCAACCGAAATGTCTGTCAGAAAAGGCTTTAAGAAATCAAATCTTGAGATTGTTTAATGGTTGCCTAGATATGTATCAAGATACCGAGCGGGATGGCTCAGGTGGTAACGTCTGTGGCCCGCATTCAGGAGGTTGCGGGTTCGATCCCCATGGCCACGCACTCTGATGTGGGTTTTTCTGTGGTTTCCCCATGTCGCTTAGGCAAATGCTGGGGTGCATTATTTCATACCACGGTTTCCTTTCCATCATTTCCTTTCATTCCATTTCCTTTAACATATTTCAGGTGGCGCAAGTTCCGGTCATGTAGTGTAGGCAGTGTCAGGCAGATGGTGTGGATGACTGCATGCTGTTCTCGGCGTTGGGTGGTGTCTGACGGACCTTGTCCTCTGTCAAGGGGGGCACGCTTTGTGCAATACTGCCCCCAACCTATGGTGTGATGTTGGCTGCTTGGCGGGGCCTTGTGCTGGGATGAAGACATCTTAGGTTAGGGATTTCCACGTGTCTCTGGTGGGCCTGCCTAGCTGCGGGTCTGGTAGCAGCCCTTCGGTTCCCTCATTCATCCCTGCCTCTATCTACAATAGACCTGTGTAGGTTGCAGTGAGCGAGGTGTTCCCCTCTGTACCTGTACCCTTCACCCTTTATGTATCAAGATGTTACATCCTTCACATAATATATAAAATGTGAAATATTACTAAGAATGTGAAAGAAAAAGCCCAACTATAAGCATATAAGAAGTACAAGTAGCTGCTTTTTTTTAATTTGTCTACAGTTAAGGGAACAGAATATGTAATTACTAGATTTATGTTTTAGGCATCAAAAATAGATTGTAAAATGATTTTATTGGGTACTAGTTTTAGGCAAGAAATTATATTATTTATTTGTGCTAACAAACTTACTGTTGGTGTTTTTAAACACACAAGCCGTGTGTGGGCAATGTTTGAGAGGTAGAATTGGAACTGAAAAATTCAATGCCACAGCTGGGATTTGAACCACAGACCCTCCGCTTCCTAGGCATGTACTCTAACTATTAAGCTACTGTGACAACCTGCCGGAATGACATTGAATTCTCCAACCAATTCGTATTTCCTTGTAAACCACAAAGGCAGTCTCACATCAGAGACAATTAGTCCAATGGTGACTTACTATTGCAAGTACTTTATGTCCCGGAATTAAATAACCTTCAGGTGGTAATTATTATTTATTTGTGCCAACAAACTTACTGTTGGTGTTTTTAAACACACAAGCCGTGTGTGGGCAATGTTTGAGAGATAGAATTGGTTGGAGAATTCAATGTCATTCTGGCCGGTTGCCACAGTAGCTTAATAGTTAGAGAACCTGCTTAGTAAGCGGAGCGTCTATTGTTCAAATCCCAGCTATGGCATTGAATTTTTCAGTTCCCATTCTACCTCTCAAACACTGCCCACACACGACTTGTGTGTTTAGAAACAACAACAGTAAGTTTGTTGGCATAAATAAATAAAAATTACCATTGGGGTAATTGTCTCTGATGTGAGACTGCCTTTGTCGTTTACCAGGAGAAATACAAATTGGTTGGAGAATTCAATGTCATTCTGGCAGGTTGTCACAGTAGCTTAATCGTTAGAGAATCCACCCAGTAAGTGGAGGGTCTGTGGTTCAAACCCCAGCTGTGACATTAAATTTTTCAGTTCCAGTTCTACCTGTCAAGAAATTATGTTTTTGACATCTAAAATTGGCTAAAAAATTGCTACATTTGGTATTACTTTTTTAATTATGCAGGAAAGCAAGAATTTTTACACTTGTAGAAGTATGAGTGTAAGTGCCAGAAGCATCACAAGCTATTTGTTTTCATAATTTGTAGTACATAATATCAAGATTTCTTCCAAATTTCAATGGGTAGACTGTCATTTGTCTGTTAAAATAATTTTAAAGGTCGAAAATGATCTTCCTCTGATAGATCTTATGGTAGTAAACTTAAATTTGGATACTGTTTTCATGCCCACTTGTTTAGGACCCACCTTGGTAGCATGATGGTTAGCGTGTCTGCCTCACATTCAAGAGGTCGCGAGCTCAAACCTCACTTAGTGTAAGTTATCCAAGTAAGGCTTTTTTTTCGTGGTTTTCCCTTATCCTGAGAAGATGAATGTCGGGTAATTTAAAGCTCTATGTACCTCGGGCTCATTTGAGGATCATTTCACCCATTTCATTCATTCACCGTCCGATATGACATTACATTAGAGGACGTTAATTAAAAAAAAAAGCACTTGTTCAGGAGTTTCTACACCTTCATGCACCAAAATATTTAGCACATGGACCATTACAACATATCTGAGAGGTTTTTTTCTGTAATACTCTCCCAATTATTTCAAGAAATTGTTACAAGACATAGATGACTAGACTTTCATTCTTTAGCATTGTTCTCTTATTTTAGTGTTTTCTTGTATAACTTAATATTATTTATTTTTTCCAGTCAATATACTGGAATTCTTTTACATATATGAAAGAAGTACAGTATAAAAAATGAAGCATGATCATCAAAAGGACAATGTGGGATGCTCAAATAATTATATAAGAATCCAGGCCCTAATGAGCACCTAAATTATTTTCAGCGACTTTCCAGAAATTTTAGGTGATTTGTTGGGTCAGCTTCATATATAAAAATCAATTGCTGTGCGTTACTCTCACAAAAATTCGAAAATGACTCAACCAATTTGAATAATATCTATTTTGGTTTGTTCGCCTCAATACTGGGATGCTTTACAGAAAAAGAACATTAGGAAAAACCCAAAGGAACAGTCGAAAAATTGAAAAAACGAAATTGGTAATTTTGTATGGGAATTGCCACTTCGGATTACTTTCAATATATGGCATTTGTAGTGAACCTATCATGTGACAACTGCATCTGTTACCTGTTTAAAATTGTTTTTTCGTTAAAAAAAATAAAGGTGAACTTATGAATAGATTTGGTAAAATCTAACTCAGTTACATTTTGCAAACATTCATAAAAACAGTGCAATGGTGAAGATTCTACAGATATGCAAATTGATCGTTTGGGACGAATGCACGATGGCCTGCAAGAGGCCACTAGAGGCCCTGGACAGAACATTGAATATTGAAAGGTCTTCGTAACAATCAAAAGGTTTTTGGTGGAGCCATTTCTTTTTTTTTTTTTCCGATGATTTTCGTCAGACTCTTCCAGTTATTCCATGATCAACTGCAGCTGACGAACTAAACGCATGCTTGATATCATCAAGTTTATGGTGGCATATAAAGACACTCCAATTGACGACTGACTTGCAGTACTTTTGTAACAAGATGGAAATGTAGATGTGCCTTCTAATCAATTGTTGGACATTGGTAATGGGAAGATCACAGTTGACATCTCGACTGGATTCATCATATTGCCCACTGATTTCTGTCGATTGATTGACCAAATTGAAGGAGGAGCTCATTTGGCATGTTTTTCCGAACTAGTGCAAAACTGAAAAACCAAAAGTGGCTGAGCAAATGAGCCATATTGGCAGCGAAAAACAAAGATGTCAATGATCTCAATGTGTCCATTCAAAATTTCATTCTGGAAGAGTTGTTTTCCTTTAAATCAGTTGACACAGTTATCAAGGAGGATGATGTAGTAAACTATCCTGCAGAATTTTTGAATTTGCTAGAATTGTCTGGATTACCATCTCACAATTTGCAATCTAAAATAGGCTCATTTATCATGTTATGTAAGATCAGTTAACCTCGACTATGCAATGGAATGAGACTGGTGTTAAATAACTACGTACGTTATCGAGGCGACAATTATCAAGGGAAAATACAAAGGAAAGGATGTTCTGATTCCATGTACCACAATGATTTCAACAGACTTGCCATTCGATTTCAAATGGCTGCAATTCCCTTTGCATCTAGCCTTTGCAATGACCATGAACAAATCACAAGAACAGTTGGAAGTTTTACAGAATTAACTTGGAGTTTCCATGTTTCACGCATGGACTACTGTATGTCATTGTTCACATGTTGGAAAGCCATCATCTTTGTTTATTTACGCACAGGAAAAGAAAACTAAAAACATAGTCTACCAGAAAGCTTTGCATTGAATGTTAACTTCATTTATCTTTCATGTAAATAAAATACATTAAAAGGTAGAACTGGAACTTAGAGCAGTGGTTAGAGCAGCCACCCGGTAAGCGGAAGGTCTGTGGTTCAAATCCCAGTTGTGGCATTGAATTTTTAAGTTCCAGTTCTACCTCTCAAACTTTTGTGTTTAAAAACACCAACAGTAAGTTTGTTGGCATAAATAAATAATAAAATACATTAAATTTATTTGAATTACAAACGAGTTTCATTCAGTAATGAAACAATACTCAGTGTATATGATAATGATATGTCTAATATTGATCTCAAGGAAATTAAATTGGAAGGTCAATTAGGATTGATAAAATCACTTATGAAGAGTTACAACAAATCAATTTTAGGTGGTATGAAGTTTACCAGATCACCTAGATTTTTATATTTTTGAAGTCATTTTATAGGAAATTTTTAAGGCATTTTTAGATCTACACCTGTTCCCAATGATCAGACTTGTTTGCTTTGAAAATAACAGTTTTAATCATCAGTATTTGCTGCATATTGTGAATGCTTTGAAAGGTATATGTTTGATGTGGAAATATAAAGCTTTGATTGCCAACATTTATATATTGTAATATCCTGTTAAATTTCTTTGCAGGATAACGGAAATAAACAAACTACCAAATTTTTGGCACTAGACAAATGTTTGCCAAGGAGGAGGTTTTTGCAGGTAAGTTTAAGTTCCTATTAGAAATGTAAGATATTAAAACATAATTTATTACAAACTTATTCTATGGCAATATAGCGTACACTTACATATTTTCAACATAAGCTAAAAATCAGATGCACTACAATCACATGACTTTCTCTAGCCACAATCCTTTTATCTAGCTTTTACAAACTATGAACTATTCTTGCAAAAGCTTATTATCTTCTCTAGCACCTATCTATAGAGCATAGAGAAAGTTATGCACTCTACCCAAAATTTTTATCTCAAGATCTTCACAGAAAATACACAATCTGAGGTCGCCTGAAAAAAAATAAGAATTTGAGAGCTGAAACGGGAAAAGTGGTTACACCCGGGGAAAAAAAGAAAACGTGTGAAATATGCCATGCAAGAATGTGACAATTTTGTTAAAAGCGCAATTCGTGCAACAGTGCACAATTTCTTTTTTAAAAATGAGCCGCCAACAATTGACAAAGTGCTACAACACGTTAATGCTGATCCAGACTTGCCTAATTTCAGAAGAACCACCCCTTATAAAATGTTGTGTGAAATAAGGTTCGAATTTGTCAAAAGAGGCCGAAAAAGTGCTATAATTGATAGGGAGGACATTATTTTGTGGAGAAAGGGCTATTTGAAGGCAGTGCGTAGGTTTAGGGAAGGACGTAAGTTGTATTACTTAGATGAAACCTGGGTTAATGAGGGCTATACAACATCCAAAGTATGGATGATTACATGTTCTTTTTCGCTCAATTCTTTTAGAATTAATTATTATAGCTATGACATGTACATCGTTTATTTTGTTGTAACTATCAATCTTAACATGTTTAACCTCTAGTTACATGTTTTTAAGTTGATGGAATAAGGGATCGGTTCCTATTATGTACCACGTGCACTCACCATATGGTTGTGTTGTGACAGTATTTCTGGCGTGAATGGCAGAAGGATACATTATAACTGTGCATTGACCACCTGGGTTTAGTTTCACGTGGATCAACCTTAAATTGAATACAGAGTAATATGAAATTTTGCATTCTGTACACAGCATACATTTTTGACACAAAATGAGTTTTTGTAGTGCCATGGCCGAGCGGTAAGACCATTCACCTATCACCTAGGTGGCCTAGGTTCAATCCGAGGCACCCACATTTGGTATTCTTGGTAGATGAAGCGGCATCAGGGCAGGTTTTCTCCAGCTTCCCCTGTCACTCATTCCACCAATTGCTCCATGATTACCTTTCCAATCATTGATGTTGCCTGCATTTCATATCATCCTCTTCCTTACTATCATATCTGACCACCCTCTTCCAAGTCGTCACTCTGTCCTGTCCATAGGTTCATGTGCTCCCCGACAGGCATCTTACCATAGGCACTGGCTTGTAAGTCCTAGGGGGTGTAAGTCCTACATAAGGGGAGGGTAATCACATAAAGAAAAGAAAGAAAAGAATCTTAGTTTTTAAATGTAACTTAGTTTTCTTGGGAAACCTTAAATATTTGCTTAAACAAGAAGTTACAATTATTATTTATTTATGCCAACAAACTTACTGTTGGTGTTTTTAAACACACAAGCCATGTATAAGTTCCAGTTATACCTCTCAAGGAAGTTACAATATTAATTATTATGTAATACTGATAGTAGCAGAGCCTTTTCTTGTGTAGGTTTTGAATCCTAGCATTGTATCGTCAGGCTTGTCAAATGATAGTTGTGTTTAAAGTGGTACTGTAATTTGGAATTTTGCTGCAAGATCCAGTTGGCCTTGTGGGAAGGATATCCACCTGAATGAACATTGGCTGAAACAGTGTAGGTGTCAGAATCTACCGGACTCAGAAAATTGTGGAAACTGGCATGCATATTAGGGGTCAAACATTATTTAGTGATTTCTTGATTCTAATGGCATACTATTATGAACCTGCATGACAGGGTAGGGCAGACTTTCGTATTCTGTGCATGCATAGGGCACTATAAGAATAGCGTGCATCTACCGTGCACAGAAATGGTTTATTCAAGTTGCAGTATTGTGGGCTTCATAAGAAAATGTTCTACCAAACTAAATACAGGCACAATGTATTGATGTTTGAGATCATTTTGAGTCACTCTTTTTACACTCACATTTTATATTTTAAAAACTGGAAACGTTTTCAGGATCGTTCGATCATTAGCCGTTGGGTGACTGATGCTATCCTCCTGCTCCCTCTCTCTGCTACCATCGTCCTGCTGCCATCTGGTGTTAGGGGCACAGAGCTTTAACACTTCATTTAGTGGTGCGATTTTGAAGTTAATAAGTTTATTATTGTTTTTGATTATGTATATTTTCTTCCCAAATGCTCAGTTCTGTTGGTGAATAGATTTTAACAATTTTATATTGAGGCCAATGTTGTGGTTTTCAGTCCAAAAGTGGTGTGCCACAATAGACTTTTCAGTTTGTTCCAATTTTATGTTTCTCCGGTGTTCCTTTGGTCTGATTTACAAATTTCATTTTGTTTTTCCTATGTAGCTTTTTTTCACAACTATCACAGTTGGTCTGGTTTAAGCTTGTATGGCATAGTATTGTTAAGTGGCTTGTTTAGCAGGTTTTTTAAACTATTTGTTTTGTGGTGCTAGTTTTATGTTTAGTTTTTTGAAGATTCTTTCAAATTTCCTAAAGGCCCAGGAATGGTAGGTGAATTTTCTGTATTTCCAGTTGTTTTTAAGTGGTGTTAATGTAGTGGTTTGTGAAATAATTTGAGCTTTTCTGCATTTTTTGACATGTTCCTAATGGTGACTGGGTTGAATCCATTTAGTACTGCAATTTCTTGTATATGTTGTTGCTCTTTCAGAAATTCCTCTTTACATAAAGGGACATTATACAAAAGGTGAATCAAACTTCTAAATGCTGCCAGTTGGTGTGAAACTAGTTTGCAACTGTTTTTCTTTAAGTAATTATCTAATTACATAAAGAAAATCAAACTTCACCATTTATATAATGTCCCAATCTTAAATCTGGAATTTATCAAATCAACTGTGATAGTTGCGAAAAAAGCTGCATAGGAAAAACAAAACAAAATTTGAAATTCAGACTAAAGGAACACTAGAGAAACATAAAATTGAAACAAACTGAAAAGCCTGCTGTGGCACACCCATTTTGGACTGAAAACCACAACACTGGCCTTAATATAAAATTGTTAAAATCTCTTAATTCACCAATAGAACTTAGCATTTGGGAAAAAATATACATAATCAATAACAATAATAAAGTTATTAACTTCAAAATCCAAGCATTAAATGAAGTGTTAAAGCTCTGCACTCCTAACACCAAATGGCAGTTAAAAGAGGGAGCAGAAAATTTGAAATTCAGACTAAAGGAATACTAGAGAAACATAAAATTGAAACAAACTGAAAAGCCTGCTGTGGCACACCCATTTTGGACTGAAAACCACAACACTGGCCTTAATATAAAATTGTTAAAATCTCTTAATTCACCAATAGAACTTAGCATTTGGGAAAAAATATACATAATCAATAACAATAATAAAGTTATTAACTTCAAAATCCAAGCATTAAATGAAGTGTTAAAGCTCTGCACTCCTAACACCAAATGGCAGTTGAAAGAGGGAGCAGGAGGATAGCGTTGGTCACCCAATGGCTGATGATGGGATCAAACAATCCTGAAAACGTTTCCAGATTCTAAAACATTTTAAAGTGAAGGTGAGTATAAAAAGTGACCCAAAATGATCTCAAACATGAAGAGTACTTCACTTATATTAGGGCTTCTATTTTTAATATTCACAATGTACTGAAACATATCCTTCAACACAAAACAAGTGATGTCTACTGCACATTAATTCATATTACTCAGCTTCTCAAGATTTGGAGAAATGTTATTAGCACAGCTATGCCAAGAACTGCAGCTAAAAGCTCATCTGCAAGCCGATTTCTTGTTGGAGATTTGTTTATTTTCATAATAGAAAATAACTGTTCACATCTATAAGTGAAATGAAATAAACACAGAACTTATGCACACAGCTATGCACATTGGGAAAGCATTCTCTTGACGATCCTTCATAAAGCTATATAAGACTCGATCTTGAATTATATTTGCATTGCATCTCTCAATCACATCTCAGGTCAATCAATTCACACTTTAATGAAGGCAAAATGTAGTAAACAGTTTTGAATTAAAATACATAGCAAACATATGCAATGCCATTTTCAGGCAATCTAAATTGCGGAACTTTGATGTAAATTACTCTAATAGACTAGATAAAATGCATGCATAGGTACATTTTTAATTTATCATGTTCAGCAATTCTTTATGCTTAGTTACAGAAGCGAAATGATAAGTATTTCTCTCACTTTTTCATTCAACCTATCATAACAGTAATTTCTCCTTATCAGCTGCAATTCTACCTGAAAATTGTATAATAAGAATATATTTTCCCAAAAGTGTTAAATTTGACTTATTTATATGCTGTGTAGTATCTGTTAAGAATGCCAAATAGGAAATCCAATCCAAATCACTCCACTGGGGAACAAGTTGATGTTTGATTTCCATGTACACTTCTATTACTTCAATTCCCACAAAACTGTGATGTTGAGTGTCACTTAACAACCAGTAGCAACCATCCTGTAATTTACTTTACTAGCTGCTAGCATACTACAGTGCATGCACACATCAGTCAACATGCACATGGAAGGCAAATGCACTCAAATGCCCAATGCTGTATGACATAGTGGATGAGGTTTAACTTGGCACCTACTTTTTAGAAAGAGAAAGAAATAAGTATTCTCCATCTGTTTCTAAGCTGCCCCTCTTTTATGCCAAGCAGGGTAGACACACCAGTGGTGGGTGTGCTTCTTCATTGTAACTTTGGCAACCGATACTTCACTTGCAAGAGTTGCAGCACCACTGATGCCTACTTACCGCAGCTATTGGGTAGACCATTTCAAGGAAAGAAACCCACAGTCCGTGCTAGACAAGGATAGTGCAGAAAGTGCCAAGTTAAACCTTGTGCATTATACAATGAACTAAGATAAAGTTGTAAACTTTATTACACGAGTCAACTCTTAATACAGTCATATAACATTCTTAAGTGTCTGATAATTTTAGCGCAGTAACTAAAACATAAGCTATTATAAAAGTAACTTTAAATGTTGTCATTTTAGGTTGTAGAGATTCCACATGACACTAGTAAGCCATTAGAACTTGAATATGATTTAGAATGGTTGACTGTTGTGCATCTGACTAATCATCTTCTCAGCATCAAGAAAACAATGCAATATATGCCTGGACCTGGTTTGGATTGCAGGTATTTTAACTTTTAGGAATACGCTTCCATTTTATTTGTTTATAAGTAATTATTGTTCAGTTCATTTGTCACTTGTCTTACAAAACACTTTTAAATAAATTCTTCATATTTGATTGGAACATTTACCTTTTTTTCATTCCTTCCTTGGAGCTGGTTTGGAATGGAAAGACATGCTTTCCAATTTTTACAGACCCATAAGATGTACTTCTGTACATTTTATTGACTATGGCAAAAGATGCATTTTTACAGTTTGTGGGTAGATTCAAAGTATAACAGACATGTGACAAAGATTAATCTCTGTTGCATTATATTGTAACTTAAGATTACAAACTGAATGAACCACGCTAATTGGTGTATACTGCTATGATAAGCCAGAGCTTAGTTTTTTATGGTTGTAAATTCAAAAAAATAAACAAATTAACAGAATTTGCACATATTTGAATAAGCTAGTAACAGTGATGTGAATCTAGATTATTGTAAAATTGAGTCAGTGTTGAAACACTTAACATCAATTACATATTGTAACAAAAAATCAAAGTCCAATTACTTTTCTATCACTTTATTGCCCTCTAAACTTTACTACAAATGCACAATTTTCTTCTCATTGCTAACACTGTTTATAGTCCTTTCTGCTATCACAATTGTTCTTCTGATAAGTTTTCTCTCTCTCTCTCTCTCTTATTTCTCAACAACGACAAACTACTACGCATATTTTCATACCTTTATTTAGGAAATTGAGTTCTTTCTCATTAAAGTTACATTATTTGTTGGGTTGCTCAGTTTCTTTATATCCAATTTCTGTTGTTTTAGATATAATCTATTTAGCTTGTTTTTTAACCTCTTTGTTTTACTTTTCATGCTAAAATTTAGATACTCAAATATGTTACTAAAAGTATGAATTAATTTTAAATGTATGTCATATAACTGTTGTTGTTGTTGTTGTTGTTTTCTAGTGCCTTGCATCTGGCAATGAAGCCATTAGCATTCGTGCTTTCCAATACTTTTGAACTGTAGTTTCTTCTGATCTTAATGCTTCACAGGTCTTCAAGTGGTCTTCGTTCATTTCTGCTGGATCGTTACACAAGACACATATTGGTGAGGCTGAGATACCTATTCTGTAGAGATGACTTGCCAAACAGTCATGATTTGTCAATAGTCGGAAGGCTGCAACAGCTGTTTTCCTTGGTCTCTGGGGGATTATATCTGGATTGGAAAGTAGTGTAATCCATTTTTTATCTTTGGCATTTGTTTCTATTTCTTGTAGATATGAATGACAAAAATTTTTTATGATCAAGCGTTTTATTGAGGAATATGAGAAATTGAATTTAGAATTTTGTTTTATTGTTGTGCCTTTCTTTGCAAGTGAGTCTGCAGCTTCGTTCCCCATGACTCCACAGTGTGCTGGAATCCATTGGAGATGAACAGTCTTATTAACTTTTTGGAGTTGTGTTAACATTTTGTAGCATTCTCTAATTTTTGTTGACTTCTTTGTAGTATTTGAACATATTCCCTGAATTGCAGCTTTAGAATCTGAAAGAATGACTGCCTTGTTAAATTTATTTAAGGGAAGATTTAATAATTGTCGGAGAGCAATGTATATAGCCTCTATTTCTCCATCATAATTTGTTGTGTCTCTGCCAACAGAATGATAAAAGGAAAAATGTGAACATGTAACTCCAGCTCCAGTAAGGTTTTCCTTCGAGGATCCATCAGTATATATGTGCAGCCATTCTTCTGTGGGATACCTAGTATTGATTGTTTCCAGAGCTAGAAGTTTTTGTATTTCTTTTGGTGTGTCTGATTTACTTATTTCCTCTATTAATTCCAAATTGAAGGTAGGTTGCAATAATTCCAATGGATTTTCTCTTATAAGTAGATTTTCTCTGGTGTTAGGAATGTTCAATTTGGATTTAATCTGTGTTACCTTTTCTAGGAAACTACTATGAGTTTTAAGGATTGACGGGGGGAGGTTCTCTTCTGTCCATTCAGAGTTTGGCAGTCGTAACATTTTCTCGTGTTGGAGCAATGCTTGTTCTTCTATTTTTGTTCTTATTGATGGGGTCCGCGTTAAGGCAAGCATGGCATCAATAGGTGTGGATTTAACTGCTCCAGTGATTAGGCGAAGAGCCTGATTTTGTATTTGTTCAAGTTTATTGATGTTAGCATTTGCTGCTGTTATTAAAGCTTCAGAACAGTACAAGAGGTTTGGTTTAATATACATTTTGTATGTTGTGTTAAGGACTCTCCTTGAGCAGCCCCATTTAGCACCAGCTAACCTTTTCAGGATTTGCAATTTCTTTTCAACCTTTTCTGAGATGTTTGTTATATGTTTTTTCCAACTTAGCTTTCTGTCGAAAGTGATGCCTAAGTATTTGGCATCATCAACTGCTTTGAGTGGTTTACCATTATAATTTATGCTAACATTAACTGGTTTATATTTTAGTGTAAATAATTCATAATTTGTTTTTTCCACATTGATAGTCATGAGGTTTTTGGAGCTCCATTCATGTACTTTGTTTAGGGCTGTTTCTATTCTGTCTTTAATTAATTCAGGTTTTTTTGAAGAGCCTGTAGTCCAAATGACTACATCGTCAGCAAATAAAGCAATTTTGGTTTCTAAAGTTTTTATTATTGATGGAAGGTCATTTATATATATGTTAAAGAGTGTTGTGCTCAGAACAGCACCTTGTGGTAGTCCTCGGTGTGTTTGTTTATATTTGGAAATGTATGTATTATATTTTGTGGCACAAAATCTTTGTGAAATAAACTGAGTTATCCACTTAAGCATGTTACTTTTCACACCTATTGATTGCAACTTATCAACTAATTTATTTCTCCAGACTGAGTCATATGCTGATTTAAAATCAATGAATACTGCCAAGGTATCCTCCTTTCTATTGAAAGCTTCCTTGATGTCTTGGCTTAGTAGGAGTACATTTTCACTTGTACTATGATTCTGTCTGAAGCCGGTCTGTGAACTATTAATTAAGTTGTAATATTCTAGGAACCAGTTAAGTCTAGATGCCACCATTCTTTCCATCACTTTTGCAATAACACTGGTCAAAGATATTGGTCTGAAACTATTAATATTGTTTGAGGGTTTGTTTTTCTTTAAAATTGGGATGATAATGGCTTTTTTCCAGTCGGAAGGTACAGTCATTCTCCAACACGTGTTATACAGTTTAAGTAGGATTTCTTTTCCTTTCCTGCCAAGGTGTTTAATAAACTCTGGGTGGATCTTGTCAGGTCCAGGAGATTTTTTGTTCTGTAATTGTTCTATTGCTAAATCCAGTTCTGTTTCATTAAAATCCTGAATAAAAATATCATTTCGTATACCTTTTGGCTTACTAGTTTCTCTGATAGTTTTTTGGATAGCCTTATCTTGTTTTTTATACGCTTGGGGTATTCTTTGTGACTGAGCATAAAACTTGTTAAGGGATTCTGCTATTTCCCTATCTGTAGTTAAGCTTTTGTTATTATATTTTAATGGTTCAGTTGTATTTTTTGATAATTTTGTTTTATTAAGGAATTTGTATATTTTATTTCCATCTTTCCTATAGTCCATATGTTCTACAAAATTTGTGAAACTGGCCCTTTTTGCTGTAATTAATTCTTTCTTAAAAATGGCTGCTTTTCTTCTCCAGTTTTGTACATCTTCTGGACACTTGGTTCTTTCGGCTTTGACTCTTGCTATATTTCTTTCGTGTTTTAACTTAGATAAAGATGGAGACCAAAAGTAGCTATATTTCTTTAACTTTCCTTTGGGGATGTGTGTTTTGGCTGCTGTCAATAATATTTCACAAATTTTTTTATTCATTTCATCTGTTGACTTGAACTCTGATTCTAACAGTATATTACACTTCCCTTCTATCTCATTTTGGAAACTGGACCAATCTGCTTTTTTAAAATTCCAAGAAGTTTTAACTTTTGGTTTGTTACTTTTATTTATTAGACCTCTTATGGAGTTTATGGTGATTCTGTGGCCTGAACCTGGGTCTTCTATTATTTCTCTTTTTGTATTGTCAATTATGTCAGATGACACCAAGTATGTCATATAACTTAAGTTCAATATTATTTAACTTTTTAAAGTGTAAACTTCTTTCACTTTCAATAACTTTCTTTTCTGCTGCCTTCTGGTGGATGCTATTACTACCTAATTTAACTGTTCTTCTAACAAAAATTGGGGTTACTTTTACTTTAAACAAATATTAAAAAATCTAATGTTGGCAAGAGTATGTAATTTGTAATTTTAAACATATTTAGTTCCATTAAAATTTAGATTAAACAAACAGCTGTTAAGTTCTAAATTATCTATCATAGATAAAAATGGTGTCGCACAAATGATTCAAACTAATTATGTTAAATCAAGAAAAATTGAAGCTATTAACAGTGAAGCAACAGAATCTAAAATAAGAACAAATTAGAAACTAAAAGCTTCACTTATCTTAGTAATTATTGCAAGTTCTTCAAATGCTGACTAGTTGCAAGTTGCATTCAACACAATTTCAAAGCTATTTAAACAAGTTACCATAGCTACCAATGCTGAACTTAAAAGATATATTTGTTGCCAACCTCTGAAAACAAAAACGTATAAATACAATCTATTGGTGGTATTTCAAAATTCATAATGCGGTTCCTGTTTTTTAAAACAGGATGGTGAGAGGCTAAACACTGTGCAACCAATTTGGATGTTTTTTGCTCTCCCGATATGTCATAATGCAGATGCTGTTTCTGCTACACCAGCTAAATATGGCAACGAATTATAGTGATAAATGTTGTTGTTAGCTAATGCTGGATTTCTGACAATGAAGTCATTAATCCTCTTGCTCTCCAATATTTTTCACATAGTGATAAATGTAGTAATACTGCTTTCCCTGTTGTTTGAAATGTGATTCACCAACTATGAGTATGCAAATAATAAATACATAATCAGGTTGTGAACATACCTAGTGAAGACTTTCTACATCAGTGAGTGTCTTTTTTTATGAGGGAAGACCTTCAGATTAGCATCCACATTTATGTTTCTTAGGTGGGATTTTACACCAACAAAGGAAGAGTTAGAATTTATTAGACAGAAGTTCAATGGTGATTTAAGGGTGCCTGAAAATTTTACTCAGACTGTCACACCTTTTGAGCCTGGTTCTTCAAGTGACTCTTCAGAGACAACACCCTCAAAGCATCAGCAAAATAGATATCCATATACAAAACAACCAACTGCACAGTTGAATCCGCAAACTATGTTCTTTTGTGAACGACTTGGTATCTCGGATCCCATGGCACTACTTATAAACTACAATGGTAACGATTCCTCACTGGATTCCAGCCAGGTAAGAAAACTATTTTTTATATACACTAGTAATTGCCGCAAAATGGATGAAGGAAGCTTTCATTTAGTTATATGTTTTATAAATTTGCTCTTACAAAGGTTGCAGAGTTAATGGAGTTGTGAGGTTGTAAACAAGTTTATCATCTTATCCATGTCATGAAGCTGTATACAATCAGAGCTTGTTGTGACTTTGGGATTCTCTCATTTGCTGAAGTTTATTAACTTTGTGCTATTGAACAGAAAATATAAACATTAAGTACCTTTTAAAATTATGTGTAAATCTCTTCAGAACAATTTTGCTTGAAGATTCCATTTAACAGTAAAGTGTATTTTACTATGTATTATTTGCAGGAAGTAAATGTTTTATCATCAATTATTATTCATTTCAGAACATCCTGCTCTGCCTGTTTTATTGTTCACGAGTTGTATTTGATGTTAAGTTTTTGTCTGTTGGTTGCCATTTATATTACAGTCATCTTAACCATCTTAATCATCTCAAGCATTTTCAATCTAAAACTATTTTTAAAATTTAGGCAGTGTATCATAAGCACTTTTGTCCAGCTTAGGTTTGTTGAATCTTTGTCAGAGGTTAGCTAGGTTCAGATTCTTGCTAGGCGCTACAATGTGTGTTGGACCCATGTAAAGGAAATGGTGATATGGCATCTATGATGTTAATAGAACTACAGTGGAACCCCTGTTTTACACCTATATAAATAAAAATGAATGCCTAAATGTATTGCTCAGCGCAAACCTTGAGATCGGCAGGAGCTTTTTTTTTCTCTCTCTCTCCTATATATTCAATGTCCAAGGAAGGTTCTTATGAAGAGAAAGATTGGAAAAATTGTACAGAAAAACGTAAAAACCACATTTTTCTTTTTCCCATTCAGACAAGAAAAATGGTTGTGTGTGAGAGGTAGAACTGGAACTTAAAAATTCAATGCCACAACTGGGATTTGAACCACAGACCTTCCGCTTACGGGCAGCTGCTCTAACCAACTGAGCTATTGTGACAAACTGCCAGAATGGCATTAAATTCTCAACCCAGTTCGTATTTCTCCTGGTAAACCACAAAGGCAGTCTCACATCAGAGACTCAAACTTTGCCCACACACGGCTTGTGTGTTTAAAAACACCAACAGTAAGTTTGTTGGCATAAATAAATAATAATGGTTATCTCCTAAACCACTTGACTGATCACCTCGAAAGTTGCCATGTATATGTATTGTTTCATGGACAAGGTTTGTATGCTATACATTTTACTGTACAACATAATATTCACATATCCTTCTCTACTCGCCCTTAAACATACAATTTATACATCTTTCTATGATTGAAATAGAAATGCAACATTTTACAGTCACAGTTTTCTCTACTCACTTTTCTTTTACAAGCACAATCATATTTCTTTCTTCAATATAGAGTTCATACAATTTTCTATAATTCTGTTCATCTAGAGATTAGAGGAGACGTAAACAAAGCCACGTGTGTTTTGACCACAGCACGCCCTCTTGACACTTTCGCCGTGTAAATAGTCCCTTGAAGAAATAATGTTACTGAGGTCTGAAATGTCATTTAATGTTTGCTAAAGCATGAACTAAGTGTACTAAGCATAGTTAAACTGTAAGAATACGCAGTTAAGTGAATTTGTAACCAGCCTTATTTATTCTGCGCGCGCATTATTCAGTATGAAAGTAACATGGCGGAACAAGTGAGTGTTGTAAAACATAAGTGCGGCAAACCGTTGCGAAGTGGTGAAAAGACAACGATATTGAACATATTTAACAAGTTCTACGAGAAATATCCTGAACTTGCTATCGAAGACATGATGAAATTAACATCCGAGTTTACTGGTGTGTCAGTTGCAAGTATTTACAGTACACCCAAAGAAAAATCGTCAGTTGGTGAAGATACCGGTAAAAACGACCACGTGCTAGATAAATGGTGGATGTAGTTTGCGACGAATTTGTGAGTGTGAGATCTGCAATCCGTCGAAAAGTTCACCAGTTCTTTGTTAACAATGAACCACTACCTTAAACAAAGTGCTGTTGGCAGTTAACTCTGATCCCGATCTTCCAGATTTAAAACGAACTTCCCTCCACAAGCTGCTTCTGGAGACTGGTTTCGAGATTGTGAGCAGGAAATGAAAAAGTGTTATTGTGGACAGAGATGACGTAAGTAGCAGTTAATTTCCATGTGCTACATGTTATTTGGATCACGTAAATATATCCTTTAGTAGTGTAAAATGCATATTATACCTACGCGTAGCGGTAGGTAACCGTGTTGCGTCATTGTGAAAGCACGTGGCCGCGGAGTGATACAAACCGGTGCTTTGTTTATATCTCCTCTAATCTCTTGATGAACAGAGTATAGAATTGAAATAGAAATGCAACATATTACATTCATATGGGTTTCTCTTCTCAAGTTTCTTTTACATAACATATTCTCATGTTTTTCTCTACTTGCTCTTCAAAACACACAGTTAAATGTCCAATTGGAATCTAAGAAATGTAACTTTAAGGACATGTTGTACCCCAGTCTATTGTAGCAATACAGAGAATTTGCCACTAGATCCTTATAGTTTTCAATGGCAAGTGAGCCACCCAGACCAATGCACACATACACACACATACAGACCTTTCTCTAAAACTGCATTTTTTGGATTCAGGGAACCTCAAAACTTATTTCTGGTGAAACCTTGACATCGAAATTTTGGGTCAAATACAATACTTGCCCTACTTAATATACATAGTGGAGAAAGTAAAGTGTATGGATCCACAAAAGATAACTTCAAGTGAGAATGTATTAGAAGATGTAGAAAAACAAGAAGTAGAGAGGAGCCTTGAAAATAAAAGCACCATAAGTTTATACAGAACAATCAAGAGAGATTGGAGGAGAGAAGGTCATGTTAACTTATGTAACAGAGAGGAAAGGGAAAGTTTAGCATAGGCAAGAACAGGGGCAGTGTTCCATATAGGGTGGGGAGGGAGTGAATTGAAAACATATGTTATATGTGGAAAAGGAGATGAGATACACTACTTGATAGAATATAAAGAATTAGAGGAGTGGATGCAGGATATTTGGTTTTCAAAATAAGTAAGGAAATGGTTGCTGTAAAAATATTAACAGTTAAGGGGGGGAAAGAAAAATTTTACAACATTAATTCATTGTTGTAGGTCTCATCATGTGACACTTTACCCAGTTACCTTACTCCAGAACGCTCTGGAAACATCACCCAAGTTTCACTAGATGAGAGCAGTGAACTCACCTTAGAAGAAAGCTTAGAAATGGAACTTTCTGCAAAACCCAATTCTCGAGCAGGAAATACCAGCTTACTTTTACCCAGTCCACTAAATAGTGATGTAGATGAGGGTGGAAGGGAGAGTTCACCTGAAAATGAGGTTAGGAGACGCATCTCTCTTAGCCCCAAGGATAGTGATGATGCTGAGGAAAGGAGCTTTTTAGGTAACGATGGTTCACAGCAATCCAATTCTTCAGGAGTGGTGTCAACGAATGAATTACCAACAGGTAAGCATATGACTATGTTACAAATGAATTGTTTTCATTCCAAAAATTTTTATGGGACTGAATCAGCCAAATAAAAGTTTTTCATACTAATATTTTTATTAATTATGCACATTTGCTTATATTGGCCCTGTTTATTATAGCCAGAAATTTGGTCAATAGTATCATATTTCTTTATCCAAGTTTGTTACTGTGCTAAATAATGTTTTAACATTTTCTCAGAACTTTGAAGGTAAGTATGTTTCAAACAGTGACATTTACTATTCTATTTTTTTTTTGAGAGATTGCTATTATTTTTAAAAAAGTTTACATTTTTTAAATGAATTTGTGTTATTGTAAAGAGCATCTGTAAAAGTTTGACAGATTGTCAATATTACAATAAATTTGGAAGTATTGTTTCCATGGAATCAAGTTACTGAAGATAAAAATATCAGTGCATAATAAAAGCAAAGGAACTATTATGTCCAATATGTTGTTGTTGTTTTCTAGTGCCTTGCATCTGGCAATGAAGCCATTAGCATTCGTGCTTTCCAATACTTTTGAACTGTAGTTTCTTCTGATCTTAAAGCTTCACAGGTCTTCAAGTGGTCTTCATTCATTTCTGCTGGATCGTTACACAGGACACATATTGGTGAGGCTTATGTCCTTATCGGATCTCCGGGTGGGGACATCTTTAGGCAAATTTCATCACAAAAATTCCAATACTTTAAGAATGCTACAATGGAATGCAGGAGGCATGTCCCAGCCTAAAAAACAAGAGCTAATGAAAATATTATGTCCAATGTAGTACAGTAAAACAGGCTAATTTCGGCCACCTGGGGTAAGTTTGGTCATTTGGTTGTCGAACTTTACTTTTTATTCTGTCATCTACAATATTAATATATATGGTGCTCTCTAAAAGGTGGTTACTATTACTGCTATTGCTCTCTTCAATATCATCAGTGAAAAATATTGGAGAGCAAGAGGATTAATGACTTCATTGTCAGAAATCCAGCATTAGCTAACAACAATATTAATATTGTAACAATTTTGTAAAGTTTATTGTACAGCCAATGGACTGCATTAGTTGCAAAGATGTTTTCCATGCATCCTGGTGAATAAAGTAGGAATCAGTAGCAGCTGATATCATTCTATTGATGTGTGTTGCTGTTCAGGAGAGTGAAAACGAACTTATACTTAGCTAAAACTTGAAGGTGTAGGTGATTTCTATTTCACATAATTGATGAATAAATGGTTGTAAATATATGTTATTTAAAATTGAAACAGGTTAAACAATTCAGTTTCATTGAATTAGTTCTACATTCATCGGTGTGAATTTTCCGCCTAACTTTGGTCATGACAAAATACCAAAGAAAAATTCCAGATGCTGCTCTTGCAGCACCAACTGTATTGAAATAGTCTCAAAATGTTTTTTAAACCAACACATCTGAAAAGGAACAAAACTAGAACCAAATTAAATAAAGATACATAGACAAAACCAATACAGTATCACAGTAAGTTACTTTACAGAATGTTAACCAAAAAAAGCAAAATAAGAACTGTTGTCTTAGATTAACTCATTCACTAAACTCTGAGATCTGCATGCATAGGAGAGAGAAAAAAATATAATAACCAAAGAGGTTGAATGTAAAATCTGGAAAGAGTGTGTCAGTAAGAAACACCATTTCAAGAAAAGTGGAGCCCGAAGAAACCTGCTCTACGTTAGAAGAAGAGATGATTTGGTCCAAATTGAGTTCCTTTCTTCAACAAGTTCCAACATAAGTGGTTTACATATATCCCACCGGTTATTGATGAGACAATGCAGGAAACCTCAGTCTTGTGCAGTTTTTGATTGAGAAGAATCACAGATTCTGTGCTGCAGAAATTTTGAATTCTGGGAACCAATGAAATAAAGTGCTTGAGAAAAAACTCAGGAAACAACTCTACCTTGTGTTTCCAGACAAGGATGTGTGTAACACGCAGAAGAGTCAGTTTGTGAGTATAATGCAACCACCCCTTTATACAAGACATGGAAGCTTTATTTTCAGAAATATTACAGACAATTACGACATCTTTTAAAACAAATCATGGGCAGACCTAAGAAATGACCAAACTGATAAGTTTATTTTGAAAACAATTTTGGCATACAATTATTTTCTTGTATGATGAAACTTTAAAGAAAAGAAAATACAGCATTTAGTACTAAATTTCTTTAATTTTTTAACACAACTTTTGTTCCAAAACAAGTACTGCATTAAACAAGTTAACACAGGTTAGTGTAACTTAGTTTTTCAAACTATATTTTTTTCGTGGCCGAAGTGAGGCTGTTTTTTGGGATGCGACCACATTTCAGTATTTTATATAATAAACAATAATGCTTTTCTGTATGGTAAAGGTACAACAGGCATTAGGGAATCTTCTCAAATTTAATTAGGAATTTTAGTCAACATCTTCATACCAAAATTGTCAAAAACGTTTAAAAAGCACCTGAAGTCATCCCATTCTACAGTACCATTAAAATAGGTGCAATGTGGTAATGGATCTCTAGCAAATGAGTTAATCAAAATGAACGCTCCACTCTCATGAACTTAAAGTACACATTCCTAATCAGTTCATACACTTCATAACTTTATTTCTTTTTTAATGATTTATTGCTTGATAAGCATAAGTGCACCCTACACACTTGTTAATATACGTACCATCAAAATAACATTGAAAAGAGGTAAACCTGATAGGACAGCTCACTGATGCACATTATTGCACATTGGTGCACATTATAAAAGGTATTGTTTTAGGAACTGATCCAATGGTAGACGACCCTTGATGCGAGTTGAGAATCTGTATTTTTTGTAAGTATTTAAACAGTTCAAGGGACATTCATTAGGTTGCTGCAGAATTTTTCTACTTCTGAAGATACTGACTGTTGGATAATATTGATCCCAGTTTTTCTGTATAATTGACTATTTCTGACAAAACAGAGATGCATAGAACCTTGTTTTACAATGTTTGGATTAGTTTGATTTGGGAAGTGTTGGTTCCTCACCAAACTGGACTGGTGATGCAGTAAGAGTCATTTTAACAGGGTGGTATAGAGTAATACGCAGTTGAGTTTGAGGGAATAACTTTTGTTGAGAAGTGGGTAAATTGCTGATCTGGTTTTAGCTAGTTTAAGTGTTTTCCAAGCAAGTTGTCAATCCAGGTGTACACCAAAGTATTCCATTGTATCTATTTCAGATTTTCAGGGCATAGGTTTTGCTGCAAATATCAGTGATAGGGGGATAGTCTGGTTCACATAAAGTAAAGATAATTGTTTCATATTTTTTATGGTTGAGCGAAATGCGCCACTTGTCAAGTCAGGATGTGGTTATGTGTATGGCCTCCTGAAGATGATTTCTGGTGGTGTAAATATTACATTGGGTAGCATAGATAGCTGTGTTATCCACAGATGCAGAAATTTGAGCTTAGGCATTGTAGGCATATCAGAAGTCAGTAAGTTAAATAAAATCAAACCCAAGAAAGAGCCTTGGGGAATACCTGCTGTTACAGATCCATTAGAAGAATGTGACTGCTGCCTATGCAAACTGAAAAGGTACATTGTGGTAGAAAAGAGGAAATTATTTTGCAGTGGTAGTCTGATGTGCCATCTCCAAACAATTTCTATACCAAACTGTCTGCTCCATCATCACCTTTCCATTCATCCGTTTTGCCTACATTTCATATCATCCTCTTCCTCACTCTCATACCTAGTGCTGGGCAGACTACCCACTTCCAGGTCTTCACTCTGGTCCATAGATTTGTCTGCTCCTCAACAGGCATCTGGTTGTAAGTCCTAGGGGGTGTCAGTCCTCCAAGCAGGGAGGTCAATCAAAGAAAGAGAGAAAAAAAGAATAATTATTGCACGTTTCCATATTGTGGGAAAATAGCCCAATTGCATAACACTGGTGAATAGTGAGACTAGAGTAGCCAGTGCTTTGTTAGTGAAATGATTTAATGCAAAATTTAGAATGAGATCATTCCAAATGATTTTCTTAGTGGAGTTGGTGAATTATTCAAAAATATTTCTTTAGGTGTAGTGGAACTGTAGTGTAAGAACCAGGAAAATGGATGCGTAGGCTTCCACGGCCTGTGTCCTGATGTGTGATCTTGGCTTCCGGTGAAGGCTGCGTCATCTTGGTCGAAATCGCCGACGTTTCGCTCATCTTGTCATGAGCTTCTTCTGGGCTCTTGTCCGCTCTTTGTCCGGTTGCTCCCGTTTATATACCTGTTGCGAGTCTCTGCTGGTCCCGCCCCTTTTGTCCCCGATTGGTTGCCTGTCTGCCAATGGGATCTTGCACTGGTGTCACCGTTTTTTGTTGGTTTTGGAGATAATTAATATTGTGTTTTGTTGTCTGGTTCAATTCCTTAGGGCTTCCTTTTTCTGTGATATTCTTCCCTAGATCATTGTTTTGCAGAGATTGCTGTGGCAGACCATCCCGCGTCTGGAGGCCTGCCACAGCAATCTCTGCAAAACAATGATCTAGGGAAGAATATCACAGAAAAAGGAAGCCCTAAGGAATTGAACCAGACAACAAAACACAATATTAATTATCTCCAAAACCAACAAAAAGCGGTGACACCAGTGCAAGATCCCATTGGCAGACAAGCAACCAATCGGGGACAAAAGGGGCGGGACCAGCAGAGACTCGCAACAGGTATATAAACGGGAGCAACCGGACAAAGAGCGGACAAGAGCCCAGAAGAAGCTCATGACAAGATGAGCGAAACGTCGGCGATTTCGACCAAGATGACGCGGCCTTCACCGGAAGCCAAGATCACAAACCAGGAAAATGTTCAATTTTGTGATGTAATTCCGAGTTGGTCACTAGATTAGGACTAAATGTAGTTTGTAGAATATTTATGAGTAGTTTGCTTTTCTTCCATTGTACTTAGGGCAAAATAATTGTTGGTTCTTTTAGTACTCTCTTGGTTTCTTTCCGTAAGGATGAGTCTTCCAGTGTGTTACAGGAAACAAGCTCTTGGTAAGTTTACTGATATTCATCCATTTGTTTCTTCACTTCTGTTGTAAGTTGGTTCAGACGATGAAGTTGCCAGATTTCTCTGTATTTTTCCCAAAGCTGAAGAGTTTGTGTTTTCCTTCAAGATGAAGCAGTTATTACAAATACTGTCTGATGTTAAACAAACCTTACCTGATATATTATGTCTTAATAGGTTTGTTATCCATTTATGTTCCATAATTAATATGCTTATATCTCCATATTCTTTATTAAGTATATACATTTCAACCTGCAAAATACCCAAAATAATGAGAAAAACTATTAAAATAACCAAAACTTATGATCTACGTGGTCAATCTTGAAGTAAAGTGTCATTAAGGAAAAATGTTGCTTGTGTCCACAGAAAAATAATAACCAAGAATAATTGTTGGTAAATCGCCAAGGGAAATAAATGTACATATATATGAGAAAACTTTCAAGAAGGAAGCCTTTGCTACCACAGTATTCAATATTCACCAGACTATTGCATCTCAATATTCCAAGAAATTTAATTTGTAGTAGTTGCATTATCATGATTGTTTAATTAGCCAGCATGTTTTATGTTGTTAAAGCTTTAATAACAATTGTAATTTGATATAGCTTTGTCAGGTTTTCTATCTTAATTGAATGTTAATGTATTTGTCCAGGAGTATGAATTTGAGTCCCCAGAATTTCCCCCATGCTTGACTTATTCTTCTTCGAATTTCTTTGTTCCCTTTTTCTGTTAGACTGACTGCTTGACCCAAATATAAATATGCGCTGCAATATTGAATTTGTGTGCCGTCTATTATTATTGATGTCTGTGTCGTTTGTCATTGCTTTGGTCTTGTAGGGTTCATTTTTAGTCCTGCTAAGGTGCTTTTAATGCTCAATTCTGCTACCATTTCATTTAGTTCTGTGGCAGATTTTGCAAACAACACTATCATCTGCAAATCTTAAATTTGGGAGCATTCTTCCAATTATGTTTATCCCTTTCCTCTTCCAGCTGTTTTCTGAAGATCGCCCCTAATGTACATGTGAAGAGTTTGGGTGTGATGGGGTCATCCTGTTTGACTCCCCTTTTTACTCTTAAGATTTCTCCCTCGATTTCTTCTTCACTCATGCTTTGCTATTACTATATATTTCATTTAAGATTCTTATGTATTTTTAATTAAGCGTTATTGTTTCCAGTGCATTCATATGAAGTTGTGTTCTATTGAATCAAGAATAGATAGCCATGGAATATAATATAATAGAACAATCACATAGAATAGCCATAAAAATGGAATTTTGTTTTTTAATCAATGCTATCAATTGCCAATATCAGCACTATTTTAAGTACACTTAAAAAACAATTGGTCTGGGCTGTGTTTGAATCCATGCCCTTGGGATCAGTAGGCCAGTGCCTAGCCATAGAACAGCCATGGCTAGAGTGTAGAGTGTGAAGTGTAGCACAACCATTGTCACATGTGACATCTGGCGGGGTTATGATGTGACTGCATTGTACTAAGCTGTTGTTAATGAAGGTCTTCCATTTGGTGTTATCACATGCATTTCCATGTTTGATGCTTCTATTTAGATTTCCTACAAGGAGAGTTGATACTGTGTCAGAATAAGATATTAATATCCTGAAAGGTAGAATCAGAACAGAAAAATTAATTACTATAGCCAGGATTTTAACTACGGATCTTCCGCTCTACACGCAGCTGCTCTTAACCACTGAGCTTTTACCTTTCAAAGTTTGTGTGTGTTAGAACAATTAATTATCATTGATTGGCCTTATGTATGAATACTATTAATATACTGGTCATTTAGGGAATAGACAGGTAGTTTGTAATGAAAGTGTTGTAGTTTTAGAAGAATTACATGTTAATATTTGATTTGCACAGGCTTGCTTCAAGATTGGTTAATTGGGATAATAAGACTGAATGGTGGGGCAACTGGAGCATTACATCAGGTCTATACACTGTATAGCCAGGTATAGAAAACTTTAAATGAGTCTCAGTAATGCAAGCTATTGTAACTTTGAATTCCATTAAGGAATTTCACTTAGCTTTGATTCTGTTAGCCTTCTAGTTTAATAAGGTTAGTTGGAAGAATGTCTTTATATGCATTTGGGGGTCACTGGCAAACAAATTTATAAAAGCTATAATAAAAAGGACTATTAATGCAATAGAATCCCGATAACTCGACATTCCATGTAACTCGACGACCTTTCTTATTTTAATTTTTACATTGTTAAATTTCAATGCAATAATTTCTATTATTTACTATACAGTATGAATAGTATAGGTAAATTTTAATTTGTCAGGCAAGCCTATTATTTCGGACCCAAATGGTAAATACTGCAAGAACCTTCTAAGTAACTAGATCTAAGCAGTTGTTCGCTACCTCACTGGTGCAGAGATTTATACGAGTGGGCTTATACAAGAACCTTTTATATACAACCTACTGCATTCTCCCTCACAGTGACAAAAGGGCTGACCACCTTCAATATCTAGTTAGAATATATCCAGCCGGCAGACCACTGTTACGAAACCAAAAGCTTGCTACTAATAATATGGATACATAGCACAAACACTTGTTAGGAATTAGTTTGAAGATTTATTGCTTTACCCTGAACAAAGGTATTTTTAGACGTGAGGAATTGTGCAGTGGTTTATGAAGAATTCACTTTTGTATTTATAAGAACTTAGGGGTGTCATATAGTACATAAATATCATGGACCTGCGTGATAAATACAGTGCCATCTTGCATTATCAGCAGTGTCTTTTTATTTCAAGGAAGGAAACACATGTCCCCTATCATCAATTTCCATGATGTCATTCATGCAGATCCTAACAAGATCATTTGCAGCATGTAGAAAGTACTCTTGTACATGGTAACCTAAACTCTCGGTTACAAGATTTCACGCTTACTGTTAGTGTTGTGTTGAGTTACTTGTGTCAGAGAAAATGTCGAACAATAAGAAAGACAAGTTAACATGACAATGGAAATTAAATTGGATGTGTTAAAGATATTGGGCAAAGGGGAACATATTAATATGCAATAAATTTTAGAATATGTTATACTTTTGTTTCCTATATTGTGCTAGAATATGTATTTATGTAATTTGCAATATTATGTTATGAGATGTGAATAACAGACTGCTTATTCCGTAAAATTCAACATTTTGTTAACCCAACAGTCTCTCAATCCACATTAGGTCGAGTTATCGGGATTCCACTGTAGCAGGTATAGTGCTAGAAAATTTATAACTAGTTGAAGTAGATTTCCAAACCATTGGAGGAGCAAGTGGCAGGAGAAGAATTTTCAGTAGGTGGCAGCTGAGCTAACTTTTTTCTTCTAGAGGTATGGTACATGGCCATTGTGGCATTTCAGGAGTTGAATAGGGGCAGCTTGGTGTTTCGTTCAGAAAAATTTTCATATTTAGGTTTGGAGGTGTTTGTGTTACCACAAGCTGAGTCGCCTTTGCATCAGATTTTTTCTCAAATCCAGAAAATAATGACAACTTCCGAAGTTTGCTTGATGAGGTTCTTTGCAATTCAGGTAGGAGGCTGACTGTCTTTATTTTCTGTGCCTACAGAAAAATGGTGATTTGAGGGACATTTCACACATCAAAGTGTGTGCCAACATAAGTTTTTAGCATTGGCACATGGATATTGTGCAACACTAAGGTTTTTTCTGATACTTAAATTATAGCATTGTGAATGTGTTTGCCTCTGAAAATCTTCTTACACTACACACACTAATACCCTTGAACCTATGGCCACCTTATAGGCTACATCTACAATTATTATTTCTACTTTCAGTTATTCTGTTTAATTTTCTGTTTGATGTTAAAAAGTTGCTAATAATTACCCTGTGCCTAATATTTGTATTGTTGGTCCTGTTCTGATATAACAGTATATTCAAGGCTGAAATCAGGTCACCTAATGGTTTTCCGAAACCATGTTCATAATTTGACGTGTCCCATAAATGACTTTTTCCTCTTCCCTTCCTTGTTAGACCTTTGCACATTAAGACATAACTTCCTCTGTAATTACCATATCTTTTCAAAGATGAGTTATTCTTACTCCCACCCTGATTCACGTTTTACTCTTGACATTCTTGCTCAGAACTTGTTGCACTTCCATCTGACCTGTTGCTTTTATTTTGCCTCCTTCTATTGAATACTTATTCCTAGGTTTGTCTCTTGCCTGAGCAAATTTGTATGGTGTTCTTCCCCATTCTGAAATCTACCTTTATTTTTCTGTCAGCCATCAAATTACAATACAGGAGAGTCCCGCCAATCTGAATTCAGCTAATCCAAAAATCTGCCTAAGCTAAACAGGGCTAGGAAAAAATATCTACTAAAGTTGTTTTGAATTTTAAAACAGAAAAGAATAAAGATTAAGATTAAACTAATTTTTCCAAGTAAAAATGTAAATTTATTAGCACAGAAAAACATAAGACAAATGCTATAGGAGTAAACAGTGAATTCATTGGCTATCTTATACACAAAAACTAAAAAATGGAAGGTCTCTAGATCTACTAACAATGTGCATGATTAAGTTTGAATGCAATTTGTTTACATTAACGAGAAAACAAAATGGAAATGCAGATCTACACTTAAGAAGTGAAGTCAGTGAACTTCTAAAGTAAGAACAAACTAAAAACTTCACTTAGTAATATTGTATACTTAGTATAATACTATATACTTAGTATTATCTTAGTAATATTGCAAGTTCTTTGCTGCAAAACTGACTAAAGTTTTGAGTTGACTCCAACTCATTCTCAGTGAACTTCTTTTGAAGCAATGCACTGAAATGACGTGAAGAGGCAATGTTTTGCCAATGTTGCATAAACATTATATTACTAGTAGTTGCAGCAGTAGACACCAACGGTGCTTATAAAAACATTACACTAGTTGGTTTTCAAGCCTCAGAATGTAGTTGTAAAATAAATTACAGCTTACTGTACCAATTTCCTACTTTCAGTCATTTTATTGCTTAACATATAAACGACCAAAGGCAATATGTTGTCATGTTTGACAAAAATCCACCTAATCTGAATTTTTGCTAATCCAAACAGGGTTCAGTCCCAATTAGTGTGGATTAGTGGGACACTACTGTATTTAATTTTCACACCTAACCTTAGAATTTTGAATATCCTTCTATCAAATTAATTATTTCATGTCCCTCTAGGCTCCGTAGCATTTCTTCTGCCACCTTATTCATTCATAAAGTTCATGTTTCTATTCTAGGTTTCAGCTACATCTTGCAGTAATTACATAATGTCAGATTCTTTATGAGAAGTGTGTAATGAAGCTGATAAAGTCTTGCTTGCTTATGGGCAGTAAAATTAGCTTGCTAGTTTGTGCTTATGAAATAGGCTTATGCTTAGAATTTCCGCTACTCATTAGGTATCTAGTATAACTCTATTGTAAGGTTTATGCACTTATTTAATAGCTATTTATGTATTAAGTATGCAAAATAATACTTTAGTAATAGTAATACTGGATGAGTTTGCTAAAGCTTTTCCACACATGGTGCATACAATGATTTTTAGAAAAAGCTCTCTAAATGATATTAAAATAAATAAATGTAATATATGTAGTATGTAAATATTAAAGGCATTCAATCATTTCATGACATATTCTCACAGCTACCGGAGTCCTACACTATGAAAACCATACCAATGCCTGCTAGGAAGCATTGACAATACAAGATGCGAATGTAGATGGTAATACTTATTCTGACTGCACATTTGTAAACAAGTAGCTTGTGACTGGTAATATGGATGAAAATTCCAAGTCAATTTAAGTCAAGGCAGAAACATTAAATCAAGACTGCTGCCACCAAAATCTCATCAACAGTATAAGGAATATATCACATTTAAAAACTGTTGCAAGTATAAGCGATGTTCTCTTGTGAACAAAGATGTGCTTCTGTCTTATGTCTGAATTTTATTATGCTGCTAAAGGTTTCCATGGTGACTTTAGCAGCCTAAGCTGCAAGTATTATTTTTCAGCATGTTAACAATCCAACAAGCAGTTGTTTTAGAGAGTGTGTGCTACAAAAGTATTTAAGGTACTCCATAATTATTATTCTCTTCCAGTGGCAGCTTTAGCCATTTAAAGACCTATTATGTAGTACCATGCGTTTGCAGCTCAGCCAAACCACCCCATGGCAGCACCGGACTGGACGAGGGCTGGTATGCTCTGTGCCAGAGTGATGCCTAAAGGACAGGCAAGTAGCAGGTACAGAACACTTAACTATTGTACTAACTTACATTAGGCTTACTTGCATTACTGTGGATGTTGAAATTGATGACCTTCAACACGAACACATTCTGTATATCTGTTTACTCACCAAAGTTCATGTTGACTGACTGCCTGTATTTCTCTCGTGATATGGTCCTTCAATTCTTGTAACATGTGCAGATTTTATGCATACACTTTATTCTTTAACTTTCCCCAGAAATGAAAACCACTGAGATGTTTAGCACAAGAGGTTTAATATTTCCAAGACGTCAACTTTTGTGGCAATGAAACTTTTGAAACTTAAGCTGTACAAGGTAACCGTGGTTCATGCTTTACAAGAACAAGATCCTGTAAATGGGGTTAATTGTTGTAATGGGTTTTTGCAGTCCATTGATAATGACAACATGAACCCACTTTTAACATTCTTCACCTAAGAAGCATGGTTTTATCTTCAAGGTCGCATTTCTACTCAGAACAATTTATATCGGGCTACAGAAAATCCCCATATTATTCATGAAGCTCCTCACCGTGCTGCTAAAGTTGGAATTTGGTGCACAGTGAGTATATGTAGAATAATCGGTTCCATATTTTACAACAGAACAGTTGATTCATACGTTAATGTAAATTCTATTTTAAATAATTTTTTTTCTGTAACTAACAAGAAATAAAGATTCTGTGGCTGGTTTCAGTACGATTCAGTTACATCGCATGTTGCTGCAAATTCTATGCATGAATTAGGAAGTGTGTATGGGCCAGAATAGTTAGTCAAGAATTGTGACCACCTTGTTCCCCTTACCTATCTCTATGCAATTTTTATTATGGAGAATGTTAAAGAATAAAGTGTAAGCATCAAATCCACACATGTTACAAAATTGAAGGACAATATCACTAGAGAAATATAGGCAATCAGTCAACATGAACTTTTGCAAGTAAACCAGAATTGTTTTTGGAGATATAGGGATTGTGTTTGCATTGAAGGTCATCAATTTCAACATCTGTTGTGATGCAGGTAAGCCTAATTTACAAGTTAGTACAGTAATTAGTAGGGCTAGGAAGTTCATGCATTTGCATGTTTTTTTACAGGGGTTAAAAACGTATGCTTTTACATTATGTGCACGAATTATGGAATTTTCAGTTATTTGGCCATGATTTTATGGTGCATATAACTGCATATTTTCTTGATTTTGATAAATGCATAATATTTCAATATGTTGTTGTTTTCTAGTGCCTTGCATCTGGCAATGAAGCCATTAGCATTCGTGCTTTCCAATACTTTTGAACTGTAGTTTCTTCTGATCTTAATGCTTCACAGGTCTTCAAGTGGTCTTCGTTCATTTCTGCTGGATCGTTACACAGGACACATATTGGTGAGGCTGAGATGCCTATTCTGTAGAGATGACTTGCTAAGCAGCCGTGATTTGTCAATAGTCGGAAGGCTGCAACCGCTGTTTTCCTTGGTCTCTGGGGGATTATATCTGGGTTGGGAAGTAGTGTAATCCATTTTTTATCTTTGGCATTTGTTTCTATTTCTTGTAGGTATGAATGAGAAAATTTTTTAATGATCAAGCGTTTTATTGAGGAATATGAGAAATTGAATTTAGACTTTTGTCTTATTGTTGTGCCTTTCTTTGCAAGTGAGTCTGCAGCTTCGTTCCCCATGACTCCACAGTGTGCTGGAATCCATTGGAGATGAACAGTCTTATTAACTTTTTGGAGTTGTGTTAACATTTTGTAGCATTCTCTAATTTTTGTTGACTTCTTTGTATTATTTGAACATATTCCCTGAATTGCAGCTTTAGAATCCGAAAGAATTACTGCCTTGTTAAATCTATTTAAGAGGAGATTTAATAATTGTCGGAGAGCAATGTGTATAGCCTCTATTTCTCCATCATAATTTGTTGTGTCTCTGCCAACAGAATGATAAAAGGAAAAATGTGAACACATAACTCCAGCTCCAGTAAGGTTTTCCTTGGAGGATCCATCAGTATATATGTGCAGCCGTTCTTCTGTGGGATACCTAGTATTGATTGTTTCCAGAGCTAGAAGTTTTTGTATTTCTTTTGGTGTGTCTGATTTACTTATTTCCTCTATTAATTCCAAATTGAAGGTAGGTTGCAATAATTCCAATGGATTTTCTCTTATAAATAGATTTTCTCTGGTGTTAGGAATGTTCAATTTGGATTTAATCTGTGTTACCTTTTCTAGGAAACTACTATGAGTTTTAAGGATTGAAGGGGGGAGGTTCTCTTCTGTCCATTTAGAGTTTGGCAGTCGTAACATTTTCTCGTGTTGGAGCAATGCTTGTTCTTCTATTTTTGTTGTTATTGATGGGGTCCATGTTAAGGCAAGCATGGCATCAATAGGTGTGGATTTAACTGCTCCAGTGATTAGGCAAAGAGCCTGATTTTGTATTTGTTCAAGTTTATTGATGTTAGCATTTGCTGCTGTTATTAAAGCTTCAGAACAGTACAAGAGGTTTGGTTTTACATACAATTTGTATGTTGTGTTAAGTACTCTCCTTGAGCAGCCCCATTTAGCACCAGCTAACCTTTTCAGGATTTGCAGTTTCTTTTCAACCTTTTCTGAGATGTTTGTTATATGTTTTTTCCAACTTAGCTTTCTGTCGAAAGTGATGCCTAAGTATTTGGCATCATCAACTGCTTTGAGTGGTTTACCATTATAATTTATGTTAATATTAACTGGTTTGTATTTTAGTATAAATAATTCATAATTTGTTTTTTCCACATTGATAGTCATGAGGTTTTTGGAGCTCCATTCATGTACTTTGTTTAGGGCTATTTCTATTCTGTCTTTAATTAATTCAGTTTTTTTTGGAAAACTAAACTAAACTATTTTGTTGTTTAACGACGCTGTCAATTGCCAGGATCACATCAGCATCACCAGTGTGCCGGAATTTTGTCCCGCAGGAGTTCTTTTACATGCCAGTAAATCTACTGACATGGAGCTGTCGTTTTTAAGCACACTTAAAAACCATCGACCTGGGCCGGGTTTGAACCCGTGACCTTGGGATCAGTAGGCCAGTGTCTAACCAAGTTTTTTTGGAGAGCCTGTAGTCCAAATGACTACATCGTCAGCAAATAAAGCAATTTTGGATTCTAAAGTTTTTATTATTGATGGAAGGTCATTTATATATATGTTAAAGAGTGTTGTGCTCAGAACAGCACCTTGTGGAAGTCCTCGGTGTGTTTGTTTATATTTGGAAATGTATGTATTATATTTTGTGGCACAAAATCTTTGTGAAATAAACTGAGTTATCCATTTAAACATGTTACTTTTCACACCTATTGATTGCAACTTCTCAATTAATTTGTTTCTCCAGACTGAGTCATATGCTGATTTAAAATCAATGAATACTGCTAAGGTATCCTCCTTTCTATTGAAAGCTTCCTTGAAGTCTTGGCTTAGTAGGAGTATATTTTCACTTGTACTATGATTCTGTCTGAAGCCAGTCTGTGAACTATTAATTAAGTTGTAATATTCTAGGAACCAGTTAAGTCTAGATGCCACCATTCTTTCCATCACTTTTGCAATAACACTGGTCAAAGATATTGGTCTGAAACTATTAATATTGTTTGAAGGTTTGTTTTTCTTTAAAATTGGGATGATAATGGCTTTTTTCCAGTCAGAAGGTACAGTCATTCTCCAACACGTGTTATACAGTTTAAGTAGGATTTCTTTTCCTTTCCTGCCAAGGTGTTTAATAAACTCTGGGTGGATCTTGTCAGGTCCTGGAGATTTTTTGTTCTGTTGTTGTAGTGTTTAACGCCCGCTTTTACTACTACGGCACCGCAGGCGGTGACACTGATGATACATGAAGATGGAGCACCGGTGGAATGAGATGGCGGGGGAAACCGGAGTACCCGGAGAAAACCCGCCCTGACGCCGCTTCGTCCACCACGAATACCACATGCGGGTCCCTGGGATCGAACCCGGGCTGCCTAGGTGGTAGGCGAGCGCGCTAACCGCTCGGCCACGGCGGCGCCTTTTGTTCTGTAATTGTTCTATTGCTAAATCCAGTTCTGTTTCGTTAAAATCCTGAATAAAAATATAATTTCGCATACCTTTTGGCTTATTAGTTTCTCTGATAGTTTTTTGGATAACCTTATCTTGTTTTTTATACGCTTGGGGTATTCTTTGTGACTGAGCATAAAAATTGTTAAGGGATTCTGTTATTTCCGTATCTGTAGTTAAGCTTTTGTTATTATGTTTTAATGGTTCAGTTGTATTTTTTGATAATTTTGTTTTATTAAGGAATTTGTATATTTTATTTCCATCTTTCCTATAGTCCATATGTTCTACAAAATTTGTGAAACTGGCCCTCTTTGCTGTAATTAATTCTTTCTTAAAAATGCCTGCTTTTCTTCTCCAGTTTTGTACATCTTCTGGACACTTGGTTCTTTCGGCTTGGCTCTTGCTATATTTATTTCGTGTTTTAACTTAGATAAAGATGGAGACCAAAAGTAGCTATATTTCTTTAACTTTCCTTTGGGGATATGTGTTTTGGCTGCTGTCAATAATATTTCACAAATTTTTTTATTCATTTCATCTGTTGACTTGAACTCTGATTCTAACAGTATATTACACTTCCCTTCTATTTCATTTTGGAAACTGGACCAATCTGCTTTTTTAAAATTCCAAGAAGTTTTAATTTTTGGTTTGTTACTTTTATTTATTAGACCTCTTATGGAGTTTATGGTGATTCTGTGGCCTGAACCTGGGTCTTCTATTATTTCTCTTTTTGTATTGTCAATTATGTCAGATGACACCATCAGAAGATCAGGATTTGTACCTGAACCATTATAATGAAGGTAAGTGGGTGGATCATATATTTCAATATTATAGCCCCTATATTGCATATTTTAATGATTTTTTGGGTTTTTATTATTTTTTCCCACCTGGATAATATTTTTCATATTGGTAGTATTGCGCATGATGATGCAACTCACGAAGATTTCAATATTATAGCCCCTATATTGCATACTTTAATGATTTTTGTGGTTTTTATTATTTTTTCCATGTGTATAATACTTTTCATATTGGTAGTATTGCACATGTTGATGCAACTTGCGAGGTGAGTCGTTTTGTCATGCAGTGAACCCCCTGTTTCCATCCCTTCATTATATGTATGTGCATAGAGAACAATCAGTGCATTATCTGAGAGGTTTATATTAACAAAGATAAAGTGCAGGTCAACGTTTTGAGCAGCATGATTATCGCAACGCTTGCCTGACTGACCTCCAATAGTTGTGGCATGGTCTTCAAATGTAACAGTGTTGTGAATTGGTTCGCACCAAATTAAATTAGGTGTATAAAATGTTAAAGACCTCTTCAAATGCCGAAAATAAAACCAACTTCGAGTGCTAGATTAATTAGTTTACAGAAAGAGTTTTCGAGTGATTTAATATCTACAGATAATAGGGTACTGTATTGTGGAGCGTGTGAGAAAAATGTAGGGAGTGAGAAAAGATTTCAAATAGTTCATCACATAAACACAGCAAAACATAAGGAGAATTTAATCAGAAAACTCGCAAACAGAGAACCTGTTCAAAAACAGCTAGTAGTGTGTTTAGGAAGTAGGGTTACTGAATTTTCCTATGACTTGTGCCAAGCATTTTTAGCTGCTGATATTCCCTTGTTCAAAATTAATAATCCAGCATTTAAAAACTTTCTTGCCGAGTACAGTCGACAAATATGTGCCTGAAGAAAGTGCACTGTGCAAGACTTAGGTCGGACATTGTTACAATAACGTACTGTCAGATATACAAAATGAATTAGTGGATCAGTTTGTGTGGTTGTCTGTTGATGAAACCCCTGATTCTGAGCGCCGTTCTATTGCTAATATAATCGTGGGTGCTTTAAATAATGAACAAAAGACTACACCTTATCTTCTTAATGTGTGCGAATTGTCGGCCACTGACAATTTACCTGTAACCCAGTTTGTGACGGACTCTTTGAAATTACTATGGCCATGTGGAATCAAATACGACCAGTTACTTTTATTTGTTACTGATGCAGGTCCTTATATGGTAAAATCAGGACAAACTCTGAAAGGTATTTTTCCTAACTTAATTCATATAACTTGTTTGACACACGCTCTTCATCGCATTTCTGGGACAATACGTGATTCTTTCCTATTGATTGATAGATTTGTATCCTGTACAAAGAGAATTTTTGTTAAATCTCCTAAAAGAGTTAAGTTGTTTAGATCAACAGCACCTAATATCCGACTTCCTCCTGCACCAGTGTTAACTCAATGAGGAACATGGTCGATGCAGTTTTATATTATGCTGAGCACGTAGAAATAACCGAAGAGGTTGTTAATTCATTGGACTCGAAAGATGCTTCATCAATAGAAACTGTGCAAAATATTCTGTCAGGCACTGGGTTAAAAGAGGATCTTAGTTTCATATCTGCCCATTTTTCTTTCTTACCAACAGCCATAACGACATTGGAAGCTGTGGGATCTCCTTCGCATGAATCACTTACTATCTTTGAAAAAACAATGTGATCTAATTTGAGGTTATTTTGAGTCACTTATTTACACTTACCTTCACTACGAAACTGCTTTTTTAAAGCGGAAACGTTTTCAGGACCATTCGATCCCATCATCAGCCGTTGGGTAACTGACGTTATCCTCTTGTTCCTTTTCTCTGCTGTCTCTATTCTGCTGCCAGCAGAGAAAAGGAACAAGAGGATAACGTCAGTTACCCAATGGCTGATGATGGGATCGAATGGTCCTGAAAACGTTTCCGCTTTAAAAAAGCAGTTTAGTAGCGAAGGTAAGTGTAAATAAGTGACTCAAAATAACCTCAAATTGAAGAATACTTCACTGTCAATAGTGCTTCTATTTTTAATATTCATTAATGTGATCTAAGTTCGGTTCCTGGTGGTATAGGACAAAAAGTAAAAGAGAAAGTGAATAATGTAATTTCAAAAAATTCTGGTTATAAACAGACGTGCAAAATTCGAGACATCCTCGAAAGAAAACCATGTCACACCAAGAGACTTGACTCTCTTTGTGAAGCAGTTAACATCATTTAAATATGCCCCGATAACATCTTGTGACGTGGAGAAAAGTTTTTCACATTACAAGTGTTTTGCAAGACAACAGACGATGTTTTACAGTTGAAAATTTGTGCAAAGTGTTGGTTGTGAACTGCAATTTAGCAGTTAATACTAGCAGCAGGACCACTTCTGTTTAAACCTCTAAGGAATAAGGTAACTTTATTATTTGTACTAACTCGCCTTGTCTACTGCAAAGGGGCATTGTTTTAATTCAATAGTGCATATTTCTTGGCATATTTTCAAGTTTTTAAGAGCATATTTGCATGCATATGTCAGTGTTTTTTAGGGCATGAACTTCCGAGCCCTAGTAATTAGTGTTTTGTACCTCTGCCAGTCCTTTAGGCGTAATTCTGATGGAGAGCGTGCTGGTCCTCGCCTGGTCCGGTGCTGCTGTGGAGCAGTCCAACCAGCTATGAATGCACTGTACTCTCGCTGAGCATTTTGGCTGCTCTGGAATAGAATGTGCTTTAATCAAAAATATTCTGCCAGATCTGCAATATGATTTATGCTGGCATTTTCATCTAAACTTGATATACCTGTTTCACTCCAAAGCTGAGTGCATTTCTTGAGCAGACAACCGAAAATTTCCATCAGTAACATGACAATCCTCATTTGAATAGTTTGCCGGCACATTCACATTAAAATTACGTTCACCATCATTGACATATTAGCACTGTTATTAGTATTAGAGACATAGTGTAACCCTGATAACTCACTTTTTTTTTCATTTTATTATTTTTTATCATTAAACTTGGCTAATAATTTTTATAATCCACTATGTGTAATAAACAGCATAAGTAAATTGTAATTAGTGTACTATACAACCTCCTACAAAAGGGCTGACTGTGTATTGACCTTCAGTATCTAGTCAGAACAGCAGCCGGCAGACCATGAAATCAAAAGCTTGCCGCTAATAACACTCACTACTGCAAACACTCGCTTAGGTTTAAAGGTTTATTGCTTTACCCAATATGTACCTGGTAAGCTAAACTTTGTTATATTTCTGGTTACAGTATACTTTCCCAGATTTCAGACTTACTGTTAGTGTTGTGTCGTTTCATTCTGACAATGGAAATTATATTGGATGCAAACTGGACAAATATGTTAATACATAATAAATTTTAGGAAATGTTATAATTTTCCATTTGCTATTTAATGTTAGACACTCCATTTATGTAATTTGAAGTATATGTTATGAGTTGTGAATTACACACCCCTTATTCTGTAAAGCTAGACATTCCAGTAACTCGACAGCCCCTCAGTCCACATTAGGTCAGGATTCTACTGTATCCCATAGTATACCATGTGCTCTTATTTTTTGACAAAGCCTCTTGCCTTATTATGGTATTTCTGCTGCTTTCTCATGTTTATGCTGAGATAGCAGTTGTTTGGTTATCTTTTTATTTACTTGTTCTAATCTTAATCAAGTTTCTTTTCTATTCCTTTTATTAAGACCACACATTTCAACTGTTAGTACATCACATCTTCTAAGTCAGTTTCTAAGAAAGTTTCATTAATCACCCCCAATTCACTACCTAGTTAGTTCTTTACCTCATTGCTAGCACTCTCACACACACTCTTTTCTACTGGTTATTACTTCAGGTCTTAGTACATAACCTGTTTCCATTTCTGCTCTCTTTATGATTCAGATTGTAGGGTAATCTGCCCTACCTGTTCCTTAATTGTCTCTTTATGTTAAGCTATAAAAATACACTTGGATTAAACTTAATCTCTAATCAGCTAATTTTGGCATTAAAATATTTTCTTTTTGTAGGCCTTCAAATTTGTTCCTTCAGTTTATTAAATTGGTATTCATTTCCACCATCTTCTGTAATATTAACATTGTGCTGTCATTGTTACTTATACTAGCGGTGGCTACTCCTAAACTGCCTATTTCAATTAGTTCATTACCACCTCGTGCTACTACTACAGGTTTTCTTGTTCATTATCCCTCCTCCATTCTCTCTATACTTTTGGCTATTTATCTGGCAATCTTTACTAACTTTCATACTCCTATTATTAGCATTAGCTTTCTCCCTTCCTCCAACTCTGACTGCCTCTCTCCTTCCCTCCAGCTCTCCCTCTCCATTTATATGCAGCCTTTAAGGTCATATTGGCTGAGTTTACCTTTGGAACAATTGCTCACTGGCATTGATGTTCACACATTTACATACTCATACTTCCAGACTATAGGGAAGATGGGGAATAAACCTGGCTAAAGTAAAATTCCCATCCTGCAGGGGAATCAAACCTGAGACCTCTGATATGAAAGCTAGCACTCTCATTGGAGCTAAATTTTTACCTATCCCCTTCTACATGTGGGCTGTTCCATTTCATTTTGGACAGCAAGAAACCTTGTATTTTGGAGGGGGTGGGGGGATTCAATTTTCTGTCATCTAAAGTAGATGTTAATGTCTTTTGCAAAATCGCAACTATGATAAACAAATGGTTCCTAGTATTTTCCAGGGTCAAAGTTACGGTAATTTGATAAAATTACACGATTCTGAGACTTGCAGCTCAGAAACTATTCTATGTAAACTTCTCAAATAAAATTCAAATGAAGGTAATATTGTGTAATTTGTGGTATATTTATTCCATATTTGTAGAACTGAAATTTAATGCAATTTTCATCTTATTGCATGTGTTTTCCAAAAAATGCCATTTTAAATAGAATATAAATTATGCCATATCTTTCAGCATTTAATTTCAAAACAATATTAGTTAACATTTGTATGGCATCTTCAATGAACAGCTGTAGAAAAAATAAAAAGTAGCATCAAACCTCCTAGTCATGCTACATCATACCACGCACCACCCATGAGTGACATAAAGGACGTTATTGATCCGCTGCTGTTTGTTTTCCTCTTAGAGGATGCTGACAAGTGAGATGATATGAGTTTGTGAATAAACAACCCCCCTCATTTGTTCCCCTGACTTTCTTGCCAGGTGTATTGTAATGTGAATGTGTTCTGTATTTTAGTTATAAAGTTACTTTTGAGTGTATAATAGCTTTTAGTTCTTATTTAATATTAAAAGCTACTACTGTTAAAGTAATAAAAAGCTCCATTTAATTATAGCTAAGAGTGCGAAAATAACGATACATATGATATATAAGAAGGCTTAATCAGTCATTTTTTAAGCCTGCTGGTGACCTTGATTTGCTGCAAGCCTCTCTTCGCATGTTTAGTGAAAAGAACACTATGTTAAGTACAGGCATGAGCTTAAATATTTATTGTTTCATTATTTTTTCTACGTTTCAAACAAGGGGTGCAATAAAAGTGAAAACTGCAATTAATGTGCAGAGGTTTGCCTATGTAAGTTTAATCTTAATAAGAAAAAAGCATTTATTCTTAATACAGGAAGAAAAAGGTTTTAAAAACTGTGTAATTATTGCTATGTTATTGTTATATATCATCAACAACAGACATTCATCTTCAAAATTAATCAGTTTACTGAAATCCGATATAGGGTTCTTGAGTTATGTGGCACAGAAGTTGTCTCATTCAAAAAATGACACAAACTGTACCGAATTTTAACTCGAAAACTATAAACTTATAAGAGGTAATTTTCTGAGAATTGTTTTCTTTTACAGTAACTGACACGTTTAGATATTATTGATTTGAGAAATCGGTGGTCAATTTTCTCATTCTTCGTTCGATTTGAAATTGAATAGCCATATGCACTCTTCCCCCCCCCCCCCGTTAATGCTGACACAACACAAGCAGTCACTCCCCAGTATAGTGTAGGTGTACATCTGTTCATCTGTGACTGTAAACAGAGCTGCCCATGGAGTAGTGACATCTTCTAAGATTAGTAAAACAGGCTGATATTTATGTTATCATGCAAGTAGGTGTTTGAGTTTATTGGTCTTTAAACCAAAAATAAGCTATATTTTTAAAACTTCAAAAGAAAGAAAATCTTGTCATTAATTTCCAAAACTAATACAGTTTACACAGTGTTGGTGTTTAAAAAAAGGCAAATAGACAACAAGAGAGCAACTAAAACAAAATGTTTACAGAGGATGCAAAATATTCTAGTGTCATACAAACGGTTATAGATTAACCAATGCCTAATTCTGGTTTTAATTATGAGCTTCAGGTGGTAATTTATTAAGCAAAGAAATAGCTAATAATCTGCTGGGCGTCACCACATCACTTCTGCTTGCATATGTATTATCTGCTGCTGCAGTGGCGGGCTGCTAATACTTATTCCTTATGTTAAAAGCAATCTTAAGATGTTATACTGTAGATTGCAAATTTGAAGAATCATACAAATAAATTTAAAGTATAATTTATAATAATGTGTATTTTAAGGTTTGCAGCTGCAGATCACAGGAGAATAAAATTATGTGTTGTTTCCACTGCAACACATTTGTACCTTATTCATTGTGTTAAAGATAACAGAAAAAATTAGTAAAGAAATTAAAATTCCATGGTTATATCACTGAAATAAACGTGTTATACATGAGATTAATATCCTGCATTCAAACATATTCCGCAGATGAAATGCCTACAATACACCCTTGTCATATGCTCAAGTTGAAAAAATGCAAATGCCAAATATCACAAGACACCACTGCACAAACAGCCACTACACACAAGGTTACACAGGTAACAGAAACACTAGGTGTAAGTTCCACTTATTTTAATGTTTAAAAATAGATGTCTGACACTCACTTCCAGTAAAATTTTATTCTAGTACTCCACTATTTTGATTCTTTATAATTTTATTTTAAATGTATAAAATACCCCTACCATATCTGAGAGGTAGAAATGGAACTTAAAAATTCAATGCCACAGCTGGGATTTGAACCACAGACCCTCCGCTTACTAGGTGGGTGCTCTAACCATTAAACTACTGTGACAACCTGCCAGAATGACATTGAATTCTCAAGCCAGTTCGTATTTTTCCCAGTAAACCACAAAGGCAGTCTCTCATCAGAGACAATTATCCCAATGGTGACTTACTATTGCAAGTACTTTATGTCCTGGGATTAAATAACCTTTAGATAGTAATTATTATTTATTTATGCCAACAAACTTACTGTTGGTGTTTTTAAACACACAAACCGTGTGTGGGCAATGTTTGAGAGGTAGAACTGGAACTTAAAAATTCAATGCCACAGTTGGGATTTGAACCACAGACCCTCCGCTTACTAGGTGGGCGCTCTAGCCATTAAGCTACTGTGACAACCTGCCAGAATGACATTGAATTCTCAAGCCAGTTCGTATGTTTCCCAGTAAACCACAAAGGCAGTCTCTCATCAGAGACAATTACCCCAATGGTGACTTACTATTGCAAGTACTTTATGTTCTGGGATTAAATAACCTTTGGATAGTAATTATTATTTATTTATGCCAACAAACTTACTGTTGGTGTTTTTAAACACACAAACCGTGTGTGTGCCTTTGTGGTTTACTGGGAAAAATATGAACTGGCTTGAGAATTCAATGTCGTTCTGGCAGGTTGTCACAGTAGTTTAATGGTTAGAGCACCCGCCTAGTAAGCGGAGGGTCTGTGGTTCAAATCCCAGCTGTGGCATTGAATTTTTAAGTTCTCAAACATTGTCCACACATGGTTTGTGTGTTTAAAAACACCTACAGTAAGTTTGTTGGCATAAATAATGTGACTTTGGTTGGTTGTGAAGTAAAGAAGACAGATGTAGTCGGGATAAAGAAACACTTTTATTTCCGTAAACAGTAACTTTTTACACTCGTTGCAACAGCAAGAAAGTCTTTACCGATTCACCAACAGCACAGCTCCGAATTCGTAACACAAGAACTGTCCCTTCTCCGTTGGCACAACGCTTCACATCGTCTGTCCGTCTCCGTCGGCACGACTACTCAACGCTTCACATACGTCTGACTGTCTGGACTCACACTTCTGTCGCACTTTACCGCTATTTATATCTCCCAGGCACTATTCTGGAAAGTTCAGTTATTGCAGTGGAATACAAAGCGGAAGATTCCAGAAGCTTCTATCCTTTTCTCTCTTTCGGCAAGCGCCCCAACAATGCGGCCATTCTGTCTCTTTCCTTCGGCTCCTTTGCGGTAGTGCCGACAATAATGCGATGGGTGACACTGCTGTTGTCGGCAATTAGATGCGGCGGGCGCGGTGGCACTAAATAATAATTACCCCTACCATATTTTCTGAAAAAAAATAAACATGCATTAAAATGATTACCTTATGTATTTCTTGGAAACTGTTTGCCAAGTATTTTGCCAAATACTTTTAAAAATTGTTTTTTAGTAAATGCAAAAAGAGACATACTGTTGTTAATCTCATGCAGTTAATAAGGGTATAAAAACCTGTTGTCTAATAAGTGATGAAGATTTCACATCTTAAAATCCGTATTAAAACTTATGTTACAGACAGCGAAACTGCTGGTGAAACTACTGCAGGGCCAGAACCAAGAGTGAAAAAGTTCAAACGCAGAAATCAATCACTTTATTCAAGTGCAGAAGAAGATGGTTGAAACAATAAATGTTGAATAATTCTTGACAGATATTCAACATGTTTTGTAACCCAGAAGCCATCTGATGAGAAACGGCAGTCTTGTAATGGATAAAAATCTATATTTTTATACCTGTTGTCCTTCATTGTAGTCAACATTGTAAAGAAATACTTTGTTGGCTTTAATGCATGAACAGTTTCTTTTTATTCATTCTGCAATAGTTTTGTTTGTCATTACTTTATTTCCCCTCTCTGTTTTACTTACTGGATTTTTGGAAGAATCAGCAGCTTTTATACAAAACTGACTAAATAAACAAAATGCAGCAATACTTAAAGGAAATAAAAATGATTGTCTTTTTGTTGCATTAATATGTTAATTATGTAACATGATATTAAACAGCAACAAACTAAAATCCTGAATAACCATAACTGAAGGGTGAAACAAGTTTTGTAAATTGAAAGATAATATGTTTTGTTAATTTACAGCTAACATACTTTACTGATACTATATCACTTATATTTTACATAAAACGGTCATGTTTCAAGAACCGTTGCTCCCATCATCAACTAATGCTGACTGCTGGAGTGTGCTGTCCTTGCATTGGAGATTGTTGTACTAATGTTATCTGTGTCTTTTCAAAGAATTTTTTGCTGAGGTTGTCGCTTGGAGGTAACTCAAAATTGAAAAGGTTCTCTCAGACTGTTAGGTGTTTTAAGTTTGAAACGCTGTCTGAAAGTATAGGTTCACTATCAGTTTCATTATTTTATAGCCAAAATGTGATGTTATTGCCAATTTTTGTAAAATAACTAACAGTTTAGGAGAACATTTTCATTTTGAGAAACAAAGAATGGTTTTCGACTTTCAGTTGCCTCCTCAGCAAGAAATTCCGAATAGACACCAGAGGACAACATCAGCACAACATTCTGCAACACAAGGACACCACACTAAGGCAGTCTGCATCATGTTGATGCTGGGAGCAATTGGGCTCTTGAAACATGTTCCATTTTACATAAAATCTGAGTGATGTACTATCAGTAGTGTTATCTTTAAATAGTTTACACATCACTCTATATAAAATTTCAGACAAAGTAGTTAAGTTTTATAAAACTTATCATTGCAATGTCCCTCAAAATAGCTACTTAAGCAATTTTTGTTAATAATGTTAACATTTGTAGCGAAACTTAAAAGAACCATTCATTTTCTTGTTGAGAGATTTCTAATTATAAATGCCACTGATGAAAATAAAAGACATACAGCTACCAGTTCATACATTTTCTGTATTTTCTAGAGATTCCATTGACTTCACAATTCTCTTAGCAGCTGAAAACATCATTGTGGGTATTCTTGCAATTCATAAGATGCTTTTCCTCTTTCCATTCAGACTGTGCATGGAGGTTCTTTTGTATTTTTATTATTATTTATTTTTAGTGTCTACAAGTGTTCGGGACATAACTATCAATTCATTTTACTGGTCTTTGACAGTGAACACTTGGCTAAAGCAATTGCATTGATGCTGAATTTTAATTAAAAACCTCTCAATCTATTAAAGTTATTGGTCTAAAACATAATTTGGCACCACTACTGCTTTTTTCTGTCCATCATTCTCATATTACTTCATTGCTTGATGAATCAGTCTTGCTATATTTTCCATTAAAGGTAATTTTGAAAAAGAGAAGCATATTTATGGCATTGCATACGTATTAATTTAGATCACTAGATTGCATCTTACTTTGAAAACGGCAACTTTTGTGGAATTGAAGAGATCCAATTTCACTCTCACTACCTAATCAATCACTTAGGATAAAACATCATTGTTGGTGGTTTTGAATTTTTAATGACAGAAAAATGATTGAAAATAAAAAGAACACTGTTTAAGCTGTCACTCAGTGAATATTGATGCAAACAGAACATAATCTCAACAAGAACTATAATTGTGTTAGTCCTATTACAGAGATAAAAGATGACACATTTACGTTTAGACTAAACTTAAAAGCATGTAATAATGTTACATGGACCATTTTATTGATCAGATTCTTATAGCACAGTGTTATAAGAACTAAAGGTTTTATTGAACAGCAATGGAACTAAGTCTTTACACAATAATTTTAATCAACTGTAATTGTGAAAAATAAATGTCTTACTTTTTTAAAAAGTTTAGCATTTGTTATTATCATGTAATGTTTTTTGTATCCATTGTTTGTTTCCATTCCTACAAAAATTTACATCCTACTATAAGTACTAGGAAAAGCTGGTTAAGGACCTACAGAAGCTTATATGCAACACAAACATTTGACTTCCAACCCATTTAAATTAGTGAATTCAAAGAGAAGACATGTTTATCTTTGATTGCATTTGGTAGTAACAAGCACAACTTTTGTTAATTTCTCACCAAATTCCATTTTACCTTTAATTCATTCTGCAACGTACAATGTTAGCTTGAATTTGTTGTTGTTAGCTAATGCTGGATTTCTGACAATGAAGTCATTAATCCTCTTGCTCTCCAATATTTTTCACTGATGGATGGGGCATTAGAAGTGCCCGGGCATATTTGAAGGTGGTCTCAATCCATTTCCTCTTGCAGATCACATAGAGGACAGAGTGGTGAAGAATATATCCCAATTCTGTTTAAATGTTTTGCCAGACAATCATGTCCTGTAATCAACCTGAAGGTTGCAACTGCTGTTTTTCGAGGATACTCAGGAATTACTGTTTGAATGTTTGGTAGTTCCTATCTTTTATTCTTTGATTTTTCATAGTAATATTTTTCAATAATGTTTTTGAATTCAAGAGTTGACTAATCTTTTAGCTGCATAAAATGGTAAATTAACTATTGATTTCTGCACATTGCCGGTACCCTTTTTTGCAAGAAAATCAGCTTTCTCATTACCACTCAGTCCACAGTGAGCTGGTATCCATTGGAAGACTAGGTGTTTTTGAAGTGCTGTTAATGGGTAAGGATTTTCCAACATTCTATAATTGTTTGGTTTTTTGGTGACAACTTGGAAGTAATTGCTATAATTGCTGCCCTGGAATCTGAGAGAATAACTCCTTGCTGAAAATGTGAAATTCTGTACAAAAGATTTTGTAGGGCCATTCGAATTGCTTCAATTTCTCCATCAAAGTTTGTAGTTCCATAACTTAAAGATTTGTAATAGGAAAAGAGGTGACATGTGACACCAGCACCTGCTCCATCTTGGTTTGATATAAATGATCCATCAGTATAAATATGGAGCCATTCGTGTTCTGGAAATCTAGTATGGATTGTCTCTAATGCCAATAATTTTAGAACACTAGTTGGAATATCACTTTTCTTAACTTCTTCTGTCAGGTGTAAATAATATGTGATGTCTAATGTTTGTGTCGGATTGACCTTAGATATGAAGTTTTCCTTTGAATTAGGAAGGTATACATTCTTCTTGATGTCTTGAATTTTGGAAAGAAAGCTCTCCTGAGTCTTTAGTGTATGTGTAAAATTTCTCTTGTGCCATGTATTGAATGGGAGTCTGATCAACTTTTCGTGTTGAATAAGAGTCGCTTTTTCTATTTCATATTCAATGGGGCATTGGTTGGTTAGTATTTCCATAGCTGCTATTGGTGTGGTTTGATAGCACCTGTAATTAATCTCAGACTTTGGTTTTGAAAGATTTGAATCTTTTTTGTGTTTGCTGTTACAAGAACTTCGCTGCAGTAAGTAAATAATGGCTTTATATATACATTGTATGTTGTGTTAAGAGTTGCTCTGGAACATCCCCACTTCATTCCTGTTAGACGTTTTAACAGTGAAAGGCGCCTCTGTGCTCTTTGTATTACATTTTCTATTTGTTTGGTCCAGGTAAGTTTAGTATCAAATGTAACTCCTAAATACTTTGCTTCCTTTGTTTCTGGTAATTGTTGACCCTCAAAATTTAGTTTTATTTTTAGTGGCTTTTTTCTTAGTGAAAAGATTTGGTAGTTTGATTTTGTTGTATTAACAGTCATTAAATTTTCTTTGGTCCACCTTTGTAATTTGGTTAAGGATTGTTGCATGATTTTTTCTAGTTCTGTACTTTTGTTTTTTGGTTTTGAAGTCCACATTACTAAGTCATCAGCAAATAGTGCACACTTCACGCCTGATTCTTGTATTTGTTGTGGCAGATCGTTAATAAATATATTAAAAAGTGTTGTGTTTAGCACTGCGCCTTGTGGTAAGCCACGGTGTACTTGTTTGTATTTAGATATGTTTCTTCCATATCTGGTTGCAATAAAGTGTTGTGTTAGGAAATGACATAGCCATGAAAACATTGGACCTTGTATCCCTATTTTTTTTACTTTCTTTAGTAGTTTTGTTCTGCATATAGAATCATATGCACTTTCGAAATCAATAAAAACTGATAAATTATCTTCTTTTCTATTTGAGACAGAATATTAGAAGACCCCAAAAGAAAATCGTTTATGTGAATATTTGTTAAAAGTGTAATTGGTTTTTGATATTGGTATGAGTTGGTTAAATGGCGAAAACATGTTAATAATGTTCATTGTTACGAACAACTAAGTTTGCCCAAAGACGTCATAAATCTTTCCATATTTGATTTTAATATATATGTATAAATATTAGAATTATATGTGTTCCATAATAAAAGTAGGGGAGGATGGTTAGGGATCGCTTCCCTAACAAGAAAGAACTATTTGATGGACGCATACGCGGATGGATACGAAAAAGGCGGTGTCACGTGAGGTGATGCCATAATCTGCCCATTCGCGTGTGTGTAGCCGAGGTAAAAGGACATATTTAGTTAGTGTGAACATAGAATTTTCACCAGACTTTCATCAAGCATTAGTTCCACTAAATAAGAAAGTGGAAACGTTTTAAATCATTTAGAATGGTGCTAAGAGGAATTATTTAATGTAAAATATCGATAGAGTGTTACTAAAATAATACATTGTGGTGAAGAAACATCATGTGATTTTTCATTCCATCCGTTACCACACCCTGAGATCACAAAGATCTCAATAGCTCAAAGACACAACGTTATTAATAATTACAAAAACTGCACCATATTGAAGGAGTCTTTGATTTCTTGACTGAGAAGTAAGACTTGTTCATTTGTAGAGTGGAACTCTCCAAATCCAGCTTGACATGGGGAAATTAAATTTTTTGATTCTAGAAACCAATTTAACCTGTTTGACACCATTCTTTCCATCACTTTTGCTATTATGCTAGTAAGAGCTATTGGTCTATAATTTTTTATTTCTGACGCTGTTTTGTCTTTCTTCAAGAGTGGGACAATTATTGCCTTTCGCCATTCAGCAGGTACAGTGGTTTCCCACGATAGATTGTAGAGTTTTAGTAGTTGTTGTTTTGCTGTTTTTCCAAGGTTTTTTTATGAACTCTGGATGTATGTGATCAGGTCCAGGAGACTTTTTGTTTTTTAGATTATTTATTGCAATGTTCAGTTCTTGCATATTAAAATTTTGAAAAAAGATATTGCACTGAGTGTTAGGATCACATTCTCTTTCTTGTTTCAAATCTTTCTTAAATTCTTTAATTCCTTTTTATTATTTCTTGTTACTTTATGTGAATTAGCATAATATTTATTGAATGTTTCGGCTATGGCTGCATCATTAGTTAATATTTTATTGTTGTGTATGATAGGTGTGCTGTTGTTTTCTTTCCTACCCTTGACATTTTTTATGAACTTATGAGCTTTGTTACCATCTGTCCTATAATCCATTTTTTCTAAGAAATTATTAAAGTAATTCTTTTTAGCAGTATTAATTTCTTTTTTTAGTGAGGCACATTTCTTCCGCCATATTTGTGTATCCGATATGTTTTTTGTTTGTTCAGCTGTATTTCTAGCTATATCCCTTTGCTTTTTCAGTTCTTCTAACTGGGGGTTCCAAAAGGGTTTGAAATTTTTAATTCTTCCCCGAGGAACATGTTTTTTTGCAGTTTCTAGGATGACTTTACAGAAATTTTTGTTCAAATGATCTGGTTGGTCATGTAGCTGTGAGTTTGTTTGTTCTTTAAATTTATGTTCCAGTTCAGTTTTATATTTGATCCAATCTGCTTTTTTGAAGTTCCAATACAGATTCGTGTGACATTGACTGTTATTTGTATTATCTAGTTTTATATCAGCAATTACTGCTCTGTGACCAGAACTTGGATCTTCTATAACTTGTTTTTTAATTTTTGAAACAATATCTGTTGTAGCTAACAAGAGGTCTGGGTTACTGCCTGCTCCAGAGTAATGTATGAAGGTTGTGGGATCTTCTTTACTATAAATCAGTTCAAAAGTTGTATTTTTGAGGCCCCCTGAGTCCAAAACAAGCATTTTTAGAAAAGGTCTGTGTGTGTGTCTGTGTCTGTCTGTGAACAGCATAACTCAAAAACAAAAAGTCGGTTAAAAACCAAAGTTGGTATTTAAGTTTATGTCTTTCAAGGATGTGACACAAAGATTTTTGAAGAAAATAGCCCCCCCCCCCGCAAAAAAAAAAAAAAACTACTCTTTACATAGAAAAAGTTTTGAAAATTTTTTATTTTCTTGAAAATGGCTCTAACGATTTTGATTAAAATGCTATATGTTTGAGATATTTGTATGACAAATTAAATGTATATTTCGAATTTTCTGGTTATAACTAATGTAGTCCGGTTTAGTCTGGATGACTTTTGAATAACTCGTAAACCTCAAGAGATAGACAAAATCTTACTGTACAAAAAATGTAGATCTTTTTAAAACACATAATTTTTATCTGAATAAATTTTTTTGCAGAGTGAACCATTTCAAAGATATTCCTTGTTATGTGTGTCAGTTTCGGAAAACTTAAAACTTTCGTGAAATGGAACATCGTTCATTTTTTCATATGTTAAGCGTGCAAAGAGAACAGGATCTCAAAGCTTTAAAAGATTTGACTATCGCTCAAAGCCTACGGTATTCCCATATGCCCCTTGCACCTACAAGGAAATAAGCAATAACAAATTTCTGTAAATGTTTATCTCAACTAACACAAAGAAATATAGGAATAAGAGTTTGTGAGAATGGTTAGTACAAGAGTAGAGAAAGTCATGTGAGTGCAACACATCAGATTTTTTATGTTCTTAATGTATTAAAATCCTCAAAGTTTGTTAATGAAAAGTTATGCTTCCCATCAGGAAAAATATATAAAGGTAACCAGAAACTAATAATAATGTGATGTCTAAATGAAGCAAACATCTCCTGTCATGTGGTGATGTATTCACTACATTTTGCAATATACTGGAGAGAATTAGCAGTAAAAGTAACTGCTTTTTAGAGAGCATATTTTTATATTTTGGCAGTCACATCGCTCTCTCACAAACCCCAAAATGTCTGGAGGACCACACTTGTTGTTGGTTTACAGGGCTCACTGACCTGACCAGGAGAATTATCAAAATAAATTTGACCACAACAGATCAACATGTTAGGGGTTAAGAGGTTATAGAGAAATGGAAAGGTTGGAAAAATAAAAGACTCCCTAGCCCTCGGGTACCCTAATAGCATTAAGGTCGGAAGAGAACAAGAGATGACCAAGGTAAAGTCATAAGGTCAGGTAGAAAACCTACTGTGAGGAGCAAAGCACCAGTAAGTGGCAATAATGTTCTCAGCTTGGGTACCTTGTGGTTGCCATCCACATATCCCTGCAAGAGGAAATGGGCCAAGACTGCCTTCAAATATGTCCGGCCACTTCTAGCACCCCATCCATCAGTGAAAAATATTGGAGAGCAAGAGGATTAATGACTTCATTGTCAGAAATCCAGCATTAGCAAACAACATTTTGCAATATACAAGGGTGAAGTATATAAAGTATATTTATTACAAGAGGAAAGTATTAAAGATTTGTATCAGAAAAGACTAGAAAAGTATCTATTAGAGACAACAACTGAGGAATATTTAGAAGATGAATGGCAAAATGTACTAAACTGTATATACAAAGCAGCAGATGAGGTATTAGGGAAGAAAAAGAAAATTAGAAGCAAGAAAGGTTTAAGAATTTGGAATGAGGAAATAGAACGAATTATAAAGGAGAAGCAAAAGGCATATTTACAGTGGATACAGAAGAAGGATGAAGAAACAAGAAATGCCTACAAAGAAAAATGCAATTTAGCAAAACAAACGGTAAGAAAAGCTCATGAACAATCATGGGAAAAATTTATTAGCCAAATAGAGCATGACATACATGGGAGACAGAATTTCGCTTATAAAGTTATAAAACAACTTAATAAGGACGAAAGAGATGTAGCAAGAATGGAACTGATAAGAAAAGACACATGGATAAAGCATTACAAAGAATTATGATATAAGGACGCACCACAAAATAATAAAGATGACGAGGAAGAAGAAATAGAAGGAACGGTTGATTTAATAGATCTGGAAGAGCTAAAAGACGAATTGAAATTGATGAAAAATAGAAAGGCACCTGGAGAAGATAAAATAAATGTAGAGCTTTTAAAGAACGGAGGAATGTTATTACATTTAAGATTATTACATATTATGAACAAATGTTGGATAAAGGAAAAATTCCAGAGAGATGGAAAGTGGCAGAAGTGATATCACTGTTTAAAAAAGGTGACAGAAGACAATGCAAGAATTACAGAGGTATTAGCCTTCTGAATTCAATCTATAAATTGTATGCTAGAATAATAAACAAAAGAGTGAAAATAATTGCTGAATCCCTGATAGGTGAAGAACAAAGTGGTTTCAGGAAAGGAAGATCGACAACGGATAATATTTTCATATTGCAGCAGATACTGGAGAAAAGAAGAGAATATAATCTGCAGACACATATAGCATTTATAGATTTCCAGAAGGCTTTTGATAATGTAGACCGAGAAAAGCTGTGGATCATAGTGAAAGAACAAGGCTACCCAAGACATTTGGTAAAGGCGGTGAAAAGTTTATACGAGGATACTAAAACAAATTTAAGATTCAAGACAGGAAAATCAGAAGAAATTTTAACTAATAAAGGAGTCAGACAAGGGTGCCCAATGTCACCGACACTTTTTAACATCTATGTTAATAAAATAATCCAAAATTGGAGACAGAAAATTGACGCAGGCATAAAAGTAGCCCAAGGAAAAATTTTAAATATTTTATTATATGCCGATGACGTAGTAATTATACAAGAAACAGAAGATGATCTACAACATTCAATACACCACCTTAGCCAAATATGCAAAAGTTTTAATATTGAAATATCAATAGAAAAATCAAAAATAATGGCAAACTGGGGTAAAATACCAATAAGGTCGAAAATAGTCGTTAATGATAAAGTATTGGAACAAGTATCCTCCTTCAACTATTTAGGGTGTGAAATCGGCAATGAGAAAGATAAAGATACGAACAAAAAATTAATGAGATTTCAAACAATCTGTGGAACAATTCACAAAATCCTAAAAAATAAAACAAGATCTGAAACAAGAATAAAATTTTATAATACCATGGCGGTCCCAACGTTACTTTATGGATGCGAAAATTGGGTACCTACACAAAGAACCATCAGCAGAATACAAAGTTGCAAAATGAGATTCTTGAGAAGAACAAAAGGATGTACAAGAGAAGATAGAATTAGAAATGAAAATATAAGAAATGAATTACAAGTGGAAGCTATCACCTCAAGAATGGATAGGTACAGAAGAAGATGGTTTGAACATGTTGGAAGAATGGATGATACAAGACTGCCAAAAGTAGTTTTCTAATATAGTCCTAAAGGAAAGAGGGACGTAGGGAGGCCGAGGAAAAGATGGAAGGAGACACTGTGAAGACGGAACAGGCGAGAGCCTAATCCATGAAATGAAGAAGACAAGGCTGAGTCCAAATAATTTCAAGGGTTTATTCAGGGGTTATAATTGAGTATTTTCTTATCAGGAATGTGTATCCATAAATGTCTTGTTATCAAGCTAGAGGGCATTAATATTTTTGAAACATGCATTGTTTTACATGAAATTCTGTCGAACATGTCACATTTTTACTACAAAGCATTAGGACATTATGACATAGGAGTAGCCATGTACATTTAATTTTAAATGATACAATCAAAACTCCCTTGTAAATCTTGATTTTTTATAAGTTATTAAATCTGTGTGCTCTGAAGTAGATAAAATATTTTAAACGATCTGCAATACATACTATTGTCAACATATGCAAATACTTCCATTGTTGGTCAAATTTTCTCCATCATTAAAAAGGCTTCAAGCATAGTTAAAATAAGAACAAAACAAGAATTGAAGAAATACCTAAATGTTCATAACAGATGTTCAAAATGCTGACTTCGGAGCATAGTATATAGTGTTGCAGTAATGATTACAGAATTCGTTAAAAAAAATCTGATGTGTTGCACTCACATGACTTTCTCTACTCTTGAACTAACCATTCTTACAAACTCTTATTCCTATATCTTCTTTCTTGTTAGTCGAGATAAACATTTGTACAAATTATCTTATTGCTTATTTCCTTGTAGGTGCAAGGGGAATGTTAGAATACAGTAGGCTTTGTGCAATAGTCAAATGTTTGAGATTCTGTTGTCTTTGCACACCTAACATATAAAAAAATGAACAGCGATGATCCATTTCACGAAAGTTCTAAGTTTTCCGAAACTCACACACATAACAACGAATATCTCCGAAATGGTTCACCCTACAAGAAAATTTATTGGGACATAAATTGTGTATTTTACCAAGATCTACATTTTTTGTATAGTATAATTTGGTCTATCTCTAACGGTTTACCAGTTATGCAAAAGTCGTCCAGAGTAAATACGACTACAGGGGCTATAGCCAGAAAATTCAAGATATACATTTCATTTGTCATCAAAATATCTCAAACATATGATATTTTAATAAAAATCGTTAGAGCCATTTTCAATAAAATCAAAATTTTCGAAAAATTTTCCATGTAAAGGGTAGTTTAGGGTGGGGCTATTTTCTTCAAAATCTTCGTGTCACATCCTTGAAAGACTTAAATACCAACTTTGGTTTTTAACCGACTTTTCGTTTTTGAGTTATGCTGTCCACAGACTGACAGACTGACACACAGACACACACACACACGGACCTTTTTCTAAAAATGCTTTTTTTTATTCAGGGGGCCTCAAAACATGTATTTCCGGTGAAATCTCGACATCGAATTTTTGGGTGGAATACAATACTTCCCCTACTTACCAATAGAGAAAGTAAAAATATTGGCACATAATGAATAGGATCAGATGTACAGAGATCCTGGCCATTAGTTTCTTTCTTCCTTTCTTTATCTGATTACTCTCCCCGTATGGAGGACTGACACCCCCTAGGACTTAAAAGCCAGTGCCTAAAGTCAGATGTCTGCTGGGCAGCAGACGAACCTATGGACACAAACTGAGTGGTCAGTCCAGCACCAAGTATGAGTGTAACGAAGAGGATGATTGGAAAGGTGAAGATAGAGCAGTTGGGAGCAGGGTTGCCAACTCGTACGATAATTATAATGTTTGTACAATGGTTGCCAACCCGTACGATAATTATGGGGGTGTACAATAATTTCAATACAGGCGAAATATCATTTTCACTGGTTTATCACACCAGCGAAATGAAACAAATTACAAATAGTGACACCACTATGTCTCCAGCCCTCTAAAGCAACAAGTTAATGTCATACTAATCCTTCTTCCCTTTATCCTCTTGTTGCCAGTGTGCCCAGATCTGGTAGTCTCAATGAAGAAAGTACTGTTCAGGAAATTGATGATCAATGGAGAAAACTCGGAATAAGTGATATTCCATGTGAAATAAAGAGCATGCCTGAACCTGACAGTTTCTGGAGTGCTGTTAACACATGTGTCACCTTGGTGGAAATACTGATTTAAAAGAACTAGCGGTCTTTGCATTATCAGTGATTTTGTTCATATAATCTGTTTCGTTGCCCCTCAGAAGCTTCTTGCGAAAGTTTTTCCTAAACCGGGTTTAGTAAAAACCAAAGTTAGAAACAGATTGGTGCTAGATACAGTAAATGAAGTTCTTCTGTCGTCTCAGCTAATGACAGAATGTGGTATGTCCGAAAATCTGCAAGTCACCGAGAAGATGTTAGAGTTTACCCCAACAACAAATTTGTGTAATGCTGCAACAATTGAAGAAGATGAACTTTCAGATGAATAGTGCGAGAAACGTAAGTGCTAAAGTTGTAATACTGGCTGAGGTCATCAATCTTGCAAGTGAATATAATAAACATCATTACTATTACATTTTCATAAGTGTTATATTGTCGCCCAACGCATTATTGTCGGCACTACCGCAAAGGAGCCGAGGGGAAGAGACAGAGAATGGCCGCATTGTTGGGGCGCTTGCCGAAAGAGAGAAAGGGATAGAGACTTCTGGAATTTTCTGCTTTGTATTTCACCGCAATAATAACTGAATTTTCCTGAAGTTTCCAGAATAGGCCTGGGAGATATAAACAGCGGTAAAGTGTGAGAAGGGACAGTTTTTGTGTTACGAATTCGGAGCCGTGCTGTTGGTGAATCGGAAAAGACTTTCTTGCTGTTGCAACGAGTGTACAAAGTTACTGTTTACGGAAATAAAAGTGTTTCTTTATCTCGACTACATCTGCCTTCTTTACTTTACACCCACCAAAGGCACACTGGTGTCAGAAGCGGGACACGACGATGGAGGCTACATTGGTGAGTTTTTTACAAGAGCTGAAAGCAGAGATGAAGACGGCAAACGACAACCTCGCTGCCGAGCTGAAAGAGATGAAGACGGAGCTATCGGCGAAAATTGACGAGCAACTGGCTGGCGTAAGGAAGGATGTGAAAGAGCTCGGTGGAAAGGTGGAAGAGCTTGGTGGAAAGATGGAGGACCTCGGCCAACGCGTTGACGCCCTGGAGAATGTCGGGGAACGGCTTAGCGTTCTCGAAGACAGGGTCGACGGTAGCGCCAGGGAGCTAAATGCAATGGTGGAAGGGATGCTTAGTGAAAAGCTCAAGAACTACAAGGCCGAGGCTCCAGCACGCGACACAACATCGACGCGCGTCAAACCACCGAAGTACGATGGCACGTCAACGTTTGAGGTCTTCCACCGTCAATTCGACACAGTGGCCAAGCACAACAAATGGTCGCCAGAAGAAGAGGCCGCGCAGCTGATAGCCAGCCTCCAGGGACGAGCCGCAAAGGTGCTGAACGCAGTCCAGACAGCGGCGGCGCCCAAGGACATCTGGGAGGCCCTGGAGAACCGGTTCGGAAACCACCGCTTAGCCGCAGCCTACCGCAGCCAACTGAAATCTAGGATGCAACTGCCAGTGGAGACGCTGCAGGAGTTCGCCCTGGCAATCGAACAGCTGGCCAGCAAAGCCTTGGTCGACCTCCCCTCCGAATTCGTATCCCGAGAAGCCGCCTATACCTTCGTCGACGGGGTACGCGATGCCGGGATACGTCAACGCCTGATGCTCGGCGACTACAAGACCATCCACGAGGCACTAACGGCCGCATTAAGGATGGAAGCGGCCAAAGTGACGGCCACCGCGACCTCGAAGACAAGGAGTGTCCGCTACGATGAAGACCACAGACCAGTCCAGGGACGCCGACGAAGACCAGGTGGCGTGTGTTGGGGGTGTGGCCAGCCGGGACACCTGATGAGAGACTCCCGGCACCAAGAAGAGCAGCCGGAAAACGAGTAATGGCCGGCGTGGCGAAGGACACGACGGCGCCATCACCATCATCCCCTCGAGTGACACTGCGCGCCGTCAGCCGACGGATGGATGACAGCCTCATCGCGGACGGTTGGGTGAGAGGGAAGCCGTGTCGCGTGCTTGTTGACACTGGAGCAGCCGTGACTGTCATCAGACCTGACGTAGCCAGGGGCTTGCCGTCGAGAAAACCGAGCCGACCGTACCAACTAGTGACGGCATCGGGTGACACCTTGCCTGTGGAGAGGGAGGCCCTGCAGCAGTTGACCCTGGGGCGAAGTGTCTTGCGTTTGTGGGTGTTCGTCGCGGAGGTGGCTGAGGAGGTGATACTGGGACTGGATGCCCTCAGGACCCACGAGGCGACGGTCGACATCGGCAAGAAGGTTCTGCGGCTTAAGGGAGAGGAAGTAATGCTCCGGCACCCCGAAGAACGCCTTGGAATCTGCAGGGTCATTCTCAGGGAAGACGTAGTTGTCCCCGGGAGAAGCGAGATGGTAGTGACGGCGCGACTGGAAGGCCAGCGCAAGAAGAACATGCTGCTGGACCGGAAGACCCATGTGCACGGGCTCTGTGTAGCCGGGACATTGTTGCCGTGCCGAGAGGAGGTGCCGGTGAGACTGCTCAACCCAACAGTCACCGATCACGACGTCCAGGCCGGGACGGAGTTGGGGGCGTGCGAGCCCGTGGTCAGCGTAACACCAATAGACAAGACCCAGGAGCCGATGCCGACGCAACACCTGGGGCCCCGGCTGGAAGGCTTACTGGAGAGGGCGGCCGACCACCTGACCGCTGAACAGAGAGAGAAGGTCCAACAACTACTGAGACGATATCAGCGCGTCTTCAGCCAAGGCGGCAGCGATTACGGCCGCACGGACCGAGTGCTTCACCACATCGACACCGGAGACGCCCGGCCTATTCGGCAACCACCTAGACGCGTTCCGTTGGCTAAACAAGCGGCGGTACGAGACATGCTGGAGGACATGAGAACCAAGGGAGTGATCGAAGAGTCTGACAGTCCTTGGTGTTCCCCTGTAGTTCTGGTGAAGAAGAAGAATGGCGAGCTACGCTTCTGCGTAGATTACAGGAAGCTGAACGCTGTCACCAGGAAGGACTGCTTCCCCTTACCCCGGATTGACTACACCCTGGACACGCTTGCTGGTGCGCAGTGGTTCTCAACCCTGGACCTGAAATCGGGTTACTGGCAGGTGGCTCTAGACCCGAGAGACAAGGAGAAGACCGCATTCTCGACAGGCCAAGGGCTTTGGCAGTTCACAGTTATGCCCTTTGGTCTCTGCAACGCACCAGCTACCTTCCAACGCCTCATGGAGTCAGTAATGAGAGGATTGACTTATGACGCCTGCCTGTTATACCTGGACGACATCATCATCGTCGGCAAGACATTCGAAGACCATTTTGACAAACTGAGCAAGGTGCTACAGAGACTGCAGGCGACCGGCTTGAAGCTGAACGCCAAGAAGTGCCAGCTCTTCCGCAGGGAAGTCAACTACTTGGGCCACATAGTCTCACCAACCGGAGTGGCCACGGATCCGGAGAAGACAGGCCGTGAGAGATTGGCCTCGCCCAAAGGATAAGCGAGAACTGCGCAGTTTCCTTGGATTGTGCAGTTATTACCGCCGCTTCATAAAGGGTTTCTCCAGCATCGCCAAACCCCTCACTCGCCTGACGGAAGAACATCGACCTTATGTGTGGACGGAGGACGCCGAAAGCGCTTTCCGGCAGCTGAAGAGGACGCTCTGCAGTGCTCCTATTTTGGGATTCCCACAACCAGGCGACGCCTTCATTGTGGACACCGAAGCCAGCGACCATTGCATTGGAGGCGTCCTATCCCAAGTCCAGAACGGCCACGAGCGGATGATAGCCTACTACAGCAAGACGTTGTCCAAGGCAGAGAAGAACTACTGTGTCACCCGACGAGAGCTACTGGCGGTAGTGAAGACCTTGGAGCACTTCCACAAGTACCTGTACGGTCAGCCATTCCACCTGAGGACAGACCACTCCGCCCTAACCTGGCTACTTAGCTTTAGAAACCTGGAGGGCCAGACAGCCCGTTGGGTCCAGAGGTTGAAGGAGTACGACTTCACCTCCGAACATCGCAGAGGGAAGAGCCACGGCAACGCAGACGCCATGTCCCGAAGACCCTGCCCAGAAGAGTGCGGCCAATGCGCAAGAGTGGAAGAGAAGGAGCGTACCGCAGCTGTCAGAGTGGTCACGGCAGTGCCTGCGGATGGATGGGATAGCGCGGGCCTGAGGAGGCAGCAGCTGGCGGACGCCGACTTGGGGCCACTCTTGAGAGAAGTGCAGGCAGCGACGAGACCAACCTGGGAGGACATCGCACCCAGAAGCGCTACATACAAGTCGTACTGGGCCCAAAGGGACTCGTTGAAGACCAAAGAGGGCGCGCTGTTCCGGGTATGGGAATCACCTGATGGGAAGACCCAGAAAGAGCAGTTGGTACTTCCCCGAAGTAAGGTCCCGGAAGTCTTGGAGGAAGTGCACGCCGGTACCTCGGGTGGACACCTAGGAGCAAACGGGACGATCGACAAACTCCGACAGCGCTACTGCTGGCTGAGGCTCCGAGCAGACGCTGAGTACTGGTGCCGTCAATGTCACGTGTGCGCGGCGAGTCGCGGCCCCCAGACTAGGAGCCGGGGTCGCATGCAGCAGTACAACGTCGGAGCGCCCTTCGAACGCATCGCCGTCAACATAGCTGGACCATTCCCAGTGTCCGATCGAGGCAACAAGTACCTGATGGTAGCTGTGGACTACTTCACCAGCTGGCCGGAGGTGTATGCCATCCCGAACCAAGAGGCGAAGACGATTACAGACTGCCTCGTGGAACAGCTGTTCTGCCGTTTTGGGGTCCCGTTAGAGCTCCACAGCGACCAGGGCACCAATTTTGAGTCGCACCTAATGAAGGAGGCATTGGAAAGTCTTGGGGTGAACAAGACCCGCACAACACCCCTACATCCACAGTCGGACGGCATGGTCGAGAGATACATCAAGACCCTAGAGGAGCACCTGAGGAAGGTCGTGGCCAGCCATCAGCGAGACTGGGACCTCAAGGTACCACTGTTCTTGCTGGCCTACCGTTCGTCGACACACGACACCACCGAAATGACACCAGCAAGCCTAATGTTCGGATGAGAGCTACGCCTGCCTTGTGACCTGGCTTTTGGGAGCCCCCCGGAAGCGAAACAGCCGGCAACCGAGTATGTGGAGAATCTAGTAGACCATCTCCACGACATGCACGAGATGGCTCGTCAGAACATCCAGATGGCGAGCGACCGCATGAAGACCCGGTACGACAGGCAAGCCAACAGCCGAGGATTCCAGCAAGGTGACATGGTCTGGTTGTACCGCCCTACCCGGACCAAGGGACGCTGCCCAAAACTTCAACAACCGTGGCAAGGACCGTACCGAGTGGTAAAGAGGATTAACGACGTAGTCTACCGCATCCAGAAGGTGCCCCGAGGAAAGATGTTAGTGGTACACCTGGATCGTCTGGCCCGTTACGATGGTGCTGTTCGGGACGACCAGCCTTGAGGAGGGAGCAGTGTCGCCCATCGCATTATTGTCGGCACTACCGCAAAGGAGCCGAGGGGAAGAGACAGAGAATGGCCGCATTGTTGGGACGCTTGCCGCAAGAGAGAAAGGGATAGAGACTTCTGGAATTTTCTGCTTTGTATTTCACCGCAATAATAACTGAACTTTCCTGAAGTTTCCAGAATAGGCCTGGGAGATATAAATAGCGGTAAAGTGTGAGAAGGGACAGTTTTTGTGTTACGAATTCGGAGCCGTGCTGTTGGTGAATCGGAAAAGACTTTCTTGCTGTTGCAACGAGTGTACAAAGTTACTGTTTACTGAAATAAAAGTGTTTCTTTATCTCGACTACATCTGTCTTCTTTACTTTACACCCACCAAAGGCACAATATTGATATTTTTTATTGTTGTAGCATTTGGTTTATGATGTACGATAATTTTGAATGCAAATCTATAATTTTGAGTGGCTGGTACAATAATTTTACTTTTAAATGTTTGCAACCCTGTTTGGGGGAAACCAGAGGACCCAGTCCTCCCAGACGCCACTTTGTCCACCATGAATATCACATGCAGATTCCTGGGGCCACCTTGGTGATAGGCGAACTGCCTCACTACTCAGCCATGTGCCACATCCCATTAGTTTCTTCTCACTATTAACTAGCGTGTCATACACAAGAGTCTTAATATATCCCCAAATGAAAAAATCCAAAGGAGTTACATCTGGTGAATGTGCTGGCTATGATATTGGTGCTCCTTTACTGATCCAACGATTGGGATATGTTAAACTTAGGAAATCCCTTACAGCCCTGGAATAATGTGCAGGTGCCCCATCATCTTGGAACCACATTAATTGGCATATTCCTAAAGGAACATCATCCAGAAATACTGGTAAAGTACGGCGTAAAACCTGTAAATAAATGTGATCCATCAAACATGGAGGTAATAATTAGGGCCCTATGCGTGTGTTAATTACAATACCAGCCCAAATGTTCACTCCAAAGCAGTGTTGATTATTTGTAATTCTAATAGCTATAAAGTTTTCCTGTACCCAACTGTGACTTTATGTTTGTTAAACATGTCCTCTCATGTAAAACCTTCTTGCCGTCTACAATATGGTTGTAGGAAATCTTGGTTGATCAATCTGATTATGAAGAAACCACTTGGTAAACTGTAGTTGGGATGTAATTGCTGTTCCCACAGAATTCTACGAGGGGCGTCTCAAAAGTAACTTGCACTATTTTTTAAAAAAAAAGCAAAACGTTTAAATATTTTAAAAAGGGTATATTTTGAAAGCTACATTCAGTACCTATCTTTCTACATAATTTCCTTGAACCTAGATACATTTTTGATACCGTGGTAACAGTTTTCTTAACCCAATGTCAAACCACTCTCCCGCCAAACTGGATAGCCATCTTTCCACTTCTTGTTTCAGTTCCTCGTCATTTACGAAGTGCCTTCCCCCAAGATGTTGCTGCAGCTCCGCAAAAAGATGGTAATCACTCGGTGCAAGGTCAGGTGCACTAGTTGGATGACCGAAAACATCCCATCAAAACTGTTCAAAATGGCTTGAGTTTCACGGGCAGCGTGCAGGAGAGTGTTATCATGGACCAGAAAAACTGTTTTGCTCAACTTTCCCTTCCTTTTGTTTTGTATGGCTCTTTTGAGTTTTCTCAGCACCTCACAATAGCGAGCAGCTGTCATTGTGGTCCCATGGAGCAGGTAATCAATTAATGTACTCCCTTCGAATCCCAGAATATCGTTGTGATGACCTTGACAGCCGATGCAACAACTTTTGCCTTTTTTTGGAGTTGCCTCAACCATTCGTTTCCACAACTTGCACACACTTTCCATAGACACAGATCCTTCGAAATAATCCTGTGAAGCGATGCACGGCTTATTTCAATATACGGAGGAAGTTGAAACAAACCTGCATCAAGTGTAAGGCGCTGATCGGTGTTCACGACTGCTCGAACCTCGTCAACAATATCCGGAGTGAGGGCGGTGGAGGGTTGGCCGCTTTATTGCTCATTGTGTAATGTTGTTCTCCCTTCAATAAACGATTGGGGCCAACGAGAAACCATGTCTTGACAAAACGTCTTTTCCATAAACACTGCACAACTCGCAATGAATTTCGGTCGCACATTTATTTTTTCCCGTCAGAAAACGGATTACAGCGCGAACTTTGCAATCGGCGGTAGGAACGAGTGGAGTCTCCATTGTTACTGCCATTTTAATGTCCAAGCAATAAACTTAGGGGCCTAGGAATTTTACGGTGCTGCTACTACACCCATACCTACCTTGGGACTTTCAGACTTTTTCCACCTACCGCGCGGATTTAAAAAAATAGTGCAAGTTACTTTTGAGACGGCCCTCATAGTAATAGAAGACTGACTTGCATGCATGTCATGCGCTATTGCTCTAGTGCTTGTAGGCAGAAAATTAGGGATCCGGTCCAGAACTCCTCTTCTAGAGTCACTGTTCTTACATTTCTATGGAACCTCGAGTGGTGCACTTGTTTTTGGAAACTTCCTGTTTCTCGTAGTCGATATACAACAATAAAAATGCTGTCATGAGGCAAATGTCTCCTTGGGTAAAGCTCAGCATAAAGATCTTGTGGCCTTTTTGCATTTTCACAAGCAGCAACATGAACACAATGCACCTCTGCTAGTTCTGTAGTAAAACAGAAAATGTTTATTCTACGCTGTAAATTGAAAGTTCTTCCAGTAAATGGAGCACTTTAGCATATGCTGATAGCAGAGATTGATAATCAGAACCACAGTCACAAAGTGCTGTATAATATGCAATGAAATCCCTTACAAAATACAGGTTTTAGGTTAATGATATAATCAACGTTAAAAACAGAATACAAGTGATATTCCAAAATGGCATGAAAGCCAAACATAAGCAATATGCCAATGCCGAAGGGAGAACCAAGATCTGTGCAACAGAATTTCATCTAACCTGACACAGCATTTGAAAAATGTTTAGGTCCTCTAACTGGATAGCAGGACATTTTCATACATTCCCCATAAGAAAATATTCAAACACAAACCCTGAATCACGCCTTAAAATTATTCAGTGTTATTCTGACTCACCCTGTAAAGCAGAGGAGGGCAGGTAACGCTGCTGTGATGTCAGCTCACTGAGCTCACATGCTCCCAGTGAAAGCCAGTTGAACATGTGACGTCACAGCGGGCAAGAGGAAATGGCATACAGGACATCATAATTTTAATGCTGACTGTTTCAATTACGGAATAGTCACAGATTATAAATAATTACATTATATATATAAATTCTAGTTTATGTGAACAGTCATGTTATAACGAAATAGAACAGAAATTATAACTATTTTGCCTGAGCAAGAGGAGAGCTATACAGAACAATTAGGTGGACATTTTCCGACATTTGTCATTTCGCTTTTCTTTAACTAGTTTGTCAATGTTAGGGCGTAATGTATGGCACATTTGTAACCGAAGACTGCATGTTAGATTGTGATCTGACAATATGCTTCGGGATTTTGACTTAGAAAGGTTCATAACCGAAAAGCATTGTTTGCACACATACGTGGAACCAAGGATACATAATACCCTTGCAACAAGGGCATATAACCTCAGAAATCTGGTTTGAGGAACATTCTTATAACAATCAGCCAAGTCTTCCTTGTGTTTATATTTGTCCTTCAGCAAATCGGTGCACAGTAAATTTATCAGTTCAATTTGCTACCTGCTAGAAACATTGTTAACATCCAACGAAGAAACGTAGTTGACAATGTTTCTACATCTTGAAGCCTGGTCTCAAACTAGTGTGAAACCAATGTTTCTACATCTTGAAGCCTGGTCTCAAACTAGTGTGAAACACGGGGAACTGAACACATGCACCACTGATCTAGGCAGCATAGCAATACACTGCTCTCACCTGACGTCACACGAACGTACAAGCTGGCTCTTCGTTTAAATATGTCACATGGCCCGAAGTTGTCTTCCCCTGCTGTAAAGCATTCATTATTCTTTCATTCTTTGAAAACTATATTGCTGTGAAGCAATTCAACATTTATGTTGTGGTTACTGTTTTATGCTAGCTTGTTTTCGTTATTGCAGATTTGATTTATTCTTGCTTGTTTTTTACTATTTATAGTAAATAGAGGAAGTAGGAATTCACATTGGGACACCAAACTGAGCAGTTGCAAGTAGGTCAAGCTCCACTATGGGTTTGATATTGAATAAGAAGTGGGGGTTTTGGCTGACAGAAAATAAGAAAAAGTTGATAAATAAAGGCAAGAACAGATATAGCCTCTGCACTATCCATAGTCACACTATTAATAATAGGAGTGGAGCAAAACCAAAATGGAACTAGCAGTGGAACGAGCAATGGAAAATGATGAAAAAGTTAAGCAGACAAAACAGTGAAGAGAAGAATGCAGAAGAGAAGTGACCGCTAAAACGCTAAAAGGTGCAGAAGTAGACCAGAGAAAAAAAAAATTACAGAATATTCAGAGTAAGAGAAGACTAGAAGATGTAATAAAAGAAATATGGAAGTGGAAATAGGAATGAGGCTGTATGATTGGGAATTTGAAGACATATTTACAATGGGGAAAAGAGGAAATAAAACCTGGCTATATGTGAGAGGTAGAATCAGGACTGAAAAATTCAATGCCATAGCTGGGATTTCAACCACAGATCCTCTGCTTCACATGTGGCTGCTCCAACCACTGAGCTAGCATGGCAACCTGCAACCTGCCAGTATAATATTAAATTCACCAATCAATTCATATTTTCCTGATAGACCACTAGGGAGTCTCGCATTTGAGATAAATACCCCAAGGGCAACTTACAATCGTGAGTACTTTATGTCCCAGGTTTAATTAACCCTTTCATGCCTGAATTATTTTGCTACATATGCCGTTCTTCCTCTAATTCGAAACTGGTTTAGATTAGGCGGTCTGGGAGACCTTCAGCCTGCTGGCTTGGATAGCCATGATCGTTAAGGCAACACGTATTGCACTGGCCATGCACTCAAAGCCTGAGGTCGTGAGTTCAAGTCTCGGCAACCAGTCAAATGTGCCTGTGGTAAAGGACGGGGAGGGCCCACGTAAAATAATCGGTGTGATAGCACGCGTGGATGGTGACGGGGTATCATTTGACTGCGTTTGCTTCTTTTCTTAAAAAAAAAAGCACTACAATATAAATTGTAAAAAAAAATAATTTTTTACAATTCAAACCGTCTCAAATATGTATTTTTAATTGGTGACAGACAGTATAACAAGAATATAGCAGAAAAAAAAGTTAAAACTAGTACAAATAGGAAAAAAAGCCTATGTATCTTATAAGACACACCAGGCATGAAAGGGTTAAATAACCTTTAGACGGTAATTGTTATTTTATGCCAACTTACTTATGGTTTTAAATACAGAAGTGTTTGAGAGGTAGAATCAGGACTGAAAAATTCAATGCAATGCATTAATTTTCCAACTCACTCACATTTAATGTTGTGTCAGCGCTTTGGCCATGGTAGCTGAGTGGTTAGAGCAGCAGGACAGAGGGAGGAACATTCGTGGTTCAAATCCCAGCACTGAATTCTTCAATCTCATTCCAGCCTTGTCCTACACAGCTAGTGTAAAAGAATTAATTTCCATTGATTGACGTTATAGTTGGTTACACTATGAAGTGCTTATAGCATAGTAAGTCACCATCAGAGAATGTTATCTCATATGAATTTGAGATCTTGTGTGACTTACCGGGAAATGTGAGTGAGTTGAGGAATTTAATTTGTGTCTGCACATTGTCCATGGTAGCTCAGTGGTTAGAGCAGCTGGATAGAGACCAGAAGATCCATGGTTCAAATACCAGCTGTGGCATTGTATTTTTTAGTCTCATTCTACCCTTTTCATAATTGATTAAGGATATGTATGACTGAAATTTCATGAAAATCAAGAAAAAACACCTTTTTTAAATTTTAGTTCTATAAAATAATTTAGACATTGCCGAATATGAAAAATGCATAATTTGCCTCCTGACGCCATTTTTAAATGCCCTACTCCATATTTAAAGGTTGCGTGGATTTTAAACTCTCTGAAGATTACGCCCACTTTTACCTGCATCCACATTCTTTGGCTGTTTTCTGTTCTCGAAGGCCAAATTTTGGAATTATGCCTTGAATGTTGACTGCAGAATCGTCTCATAGAGCTGCAGGTTGACTTTGGCAGTGAAATTTCTCATACTTACAATGCAAGACAAAGTAGTATCTATGTACATCAAAGAAAAATCTGTTCTTTGAGTTTGAATATACCACATACCATGTGATACATCTAAACCTATATCACACTGTTATTCTAATGCAGTGATTTTGAATAATCATTATATAATACACTTTTAAAATAACATAAATATTCAACTTAGATTATGCGGTATGAAATGGCGTTTGTTTATGTTTTACCACGAGGTGCCTTGCACGAGGTGTACAGTGAATATTTCAAGTTGATGATTTTTTGGTGTCTTGAGTGTGTTGTAAGCTTTATTTGTAGTCAACATTCTGCCTAGATATGTTGAAATCACCGAGAAGTAGTTATAGGCAACAACAGAGAGGAAAAGGAAATGTGAGGGTCCAACCTACCAGGCTGGTGGATTTTAATGTGGGATATGCCTTGAAATCTTTTATCGCTGTTTTCTCACTATTGATATTTTCAGCATTTTTGTTCCTGTAAAATGTTCCTTGCGATGCAGTTTTTGTATTTCACTAATGAAACTTGCTATACATGTTCACAAAGACACAAGGAATACAAATAGCCTTAGGTTTTGTTGCAAGATGTATCTAACTATATATTTTTAATTTTCAAATCCAAAAATTACAATTTTTTGGCCAAAAAAACATGTTTTTAAATTTAAGAATTTTTTGTGCCTAAACTAATGGAGGCACAGAAAAACCTAGGGCAATTTTTAAAAGTAGATGTATTGTGAACCCAGGGTTAAAATATTAAATCAAAATTTAAATTTTTTTGTCGCAAGGAACTTTTTTAATAGCATAACAAAATATAGTGAAATTTAATCATAATTTCTAAACTATTAAAGCAAAACAGGTGATATTTAAACTGTAACATGTTTGCATTACATTATATGTATGGTATAAATTTGAACCAGCTAGCATTATTAGTTCAGAATTTCAAAGTTTCAGTCATACATATCCGATCCATGGTTCAAATACCAGCTGTGGCATTGTATTTTTTAGTCTCATTCTACCCTTTTCATAATTGATTAAGTTTCTGTAAAGTATGTAGTTCTGTGTATTATCCTGGCAATGTGTGTGCGTTTTAAATATGTCCCTTGCCCCTAGGCCCTATCGTCCATTGGAAAACATTTGGAGCCAGCTGTACCACGCACAATAATCACATCATTTTCACACTCTTCTTCACATATTCTCACACTTGTTAGGACACAGAATTTAGCAGGTACAATGAACTTGGAAGGTCATTCTGTTGTATATCTGGTTGCAAACCATGAATATTTAATCATGTCTTGGAACTATAGAGATGACATCTGGTAATGAATAAATGACTGCATTTTTACTTTCTCTACTGGTAAGTAGGGGAAGTATTGTATTCCACCCGAAAAGGATCTTGATGTCAAGTTTTCACCGAAAATATATGTTTTGAGGTCCCTGAAACCAAAAAGAGTATTTTTAGAAAAAGGTCCGTTTGCGTCTGTCAGTCTGTGGACAGCATAACTCAAAAACGAAAAGTCGGTTAAAAACCAAAGTTGGTATTTAAGTTTAATGTCGTTCAAGGATGTGACACGAAGATTTTGAAGAAAATAGCCCCACCCTAAACTACCCTTTACATGAAAAATTTTTCGAAAATTTTGATTTTCTTGAAAATGGCTCTAACGATTTTGATTAAAATGCCATATGTTTGAGATATTTTTATGACAAATGAAATGTATGTCTTGAATTTTCTGGCTATAGCCCCTGTAGTCGTATTTACTCTGGACGACTTTTGCATAACTGGTAAACCGTTAGAGATAGACCAAATCATACTATACAAAAAACGTAGATCTTGGTAAAATACACAATTTATGTCTCAATAAATTTTCTTGTAGGGTGAACCATTTCGGAGATATTCCTTGTTATGTGTGTGAGTTTCGGAAAACTTAGAACTTTAGCGAAATGCAACAACGTTGTTCATTTTTTTACATGTTAATCATGCAAAGAGAATGGAATCTCAAAGGTCAAAAAGATTTGACTGTTGCACAAAGCCTTCTGTATTCTAATATCTCCCTTGCATCTACAAGGACATAAGCAATAAGATAATTTGTACGAATGTTTATCTTAACTAACATGGAGATATAGGAATAAGAGTTTGTTAGAATGGTTAGTACAAGAGTAGAGAAAGTCATGTTAGTGCAACACATCAGATTTTTAAAATAGTGTCTCATTGAAAAAATCTAGTAATGAATATTCTCATTAGATATCAAAATTTGAGTTAGATGGCAATGAAAAGATTTCCACTGCCGGAAGAAAAACTTATCCAAAGGTTGAAATTTCCCCATGGTTCCAGGAGCAATCTGTAGAAGGCCAATGTTTCTTCCAGGAGGTACGAGGGTAATCCCAAAAGTAAGGTCTCCAAAGGCTGGTGTCGCAGGCAAGCTGCATGGATGTTGGCCATACTGCCTTTTTCCTACTCATTTTCGGGTACTGGGAGTTGAAAACAGCAGCTCGTTTTTGGAATACGGATGATAAAATTTTTGGCATGTTTGCAATGTGAGTATAGTGAGTATGTGTGATAGGTTCCTTACAAGAAGGCTGTGGATAAATGGTACTTCCACGCAAAAGCCTATGCACATTTGTGTCCAAGAGAGATCCCTATAATTCTATATAGAGTGTACATGTGTTTTTTTTTTTGTTTGAATTTTTATTACACTGGCTATTGTTATAGCAACTGTTTAAAGCAGAATATAAAATAAATGCGTGAACATTACAAAAACATTCTGGCTCCTAGATAAAGTAATTATTTGTTTACTTTATCAACAAATGTTTTAGGTCACTATTTTTTGCCATCTTAACTATAAGGTAGATGTAGAACTGGTGGTACAGATATTCATTGAAACTCTTATTGCCAGCAAACACCATATTTTTATTGCAAACATAAATGTTTATAATGTACCTACATACATGTTGTTGCTGTATTTCAATACCTTCATGTACAACTCATTTCTGCTCTAATGCACTCAACTTGAAGACACATGACATATAGATTCAACTTTATCTATCTCACTAATCTGTTTCCCTTTCTCTTCAAACCTGTTTATTTTACCAAGGTCTAACTTTGCTTTGTGTGGCATGTGTAAGAGTCCATGTATATTTCTCTTTAGGTACAAGGGCCATTTGTTTGTGCCTTGGATGTGTAGGGCATATTACATGCATTCTTCCACCCCTAACCACAAAGTAACAATCTTTGCACCTTCTTTTCAGCCTAGCTTTCACTTTAAAACCTGCTGTTAATGAGACCAATGGAATAAAAGGCATTAAAAATGTATCACTTTTTTGTACTACATTGCTTAGATTATTTGGCTTTTCATAAGAGCTGCATAACAGATGAATTCTTTTTTCTGCCCAGCAAAGACATCTCATATTTTGTAGAACACTTTGAAGTCGAGTAGTTACCACTGCAGGTCGAAGGGTAGCCAGGAAGTTCATTTTCTGACCTGAAAGATGATAAAATGTACATATTTCAGTTTAGCAAAAGCACGTCCTTGAGTGTTGCTAATGAATCTCAGTCTGCAAAAGAATGCAAAGCCTGCATTAACAATTGCTAAGATACTAAACACTATTTAAAATTCAGTTAATGTTTTTTATTTCTTTGATTAGCTAAGCTAATACATATTGGTGATTATCTCGGTTGATTGAGGACAACTTCCAGACTGATCCTCCATGAGTACCAATCAATATTTGAAGCTCAAGTAAGCTATTGCTGACACTAACTCAAACATGCAGAAGTTGGGCACCATAAAAAATTAATGAAATGTGATGTTACTGGTAACCTGGCTAATTTACAGTTGTGCCAATTTTATTTGGCGGAGAAACTATGGCTTGGGATTAGGTGTGAATTTGTTACATGTGCCATAATGACTGCTCAGCCCTGTATGTTTGTTCTAAGGCTAACAATATGCTCAAGTAACAATAAATTGTTATGTGTATAATTCTATATGAATTTTGACTAATATGAATTATATGAATTATTTGACTATAACATAGATATATTTGTGATACAAGAAGCAAATCTAACAAATGATCAACTTAAATACTTCAATTTTACTGGATTTTTACTACACCTACTACCCAAAAATAGACAGATAAGTAGTGGAATATTATTATTTATTTATGCCAACAAATTTACTGTTGGTGTTTTTAAACACACAAGCCGTGTGTGGGCAAAGTTTGAGAGGTAGAACTGGAACTTAAAAATTCAATGCCACAACTGGGATTTGAACCACAGACCTTCCGCTTACCAGGTGGCTGCTCTAACCATTGAGCCATTGTGACAAACTGCCAGAATGGCATTAAATTCTCAAACCAGTTTGTATTTCTCCTGGTAAACCACAAAGGCAGTCTCACATCAGAGACAAATTACCCTAATGGTGACTTACTATTGTAAGTACTTTATGTCCAGGATTAAATAACCTTAAGATGGTAATTATTATTTATTTATGCCAACAAACTTACCGCTGGTGTTTTCAAACACACAAGCCACATGTGGGCAATGTCTGAGAGGTAGAATCATAAATGAAAAATTCAATGCCACAGCCAAATGCGAATGAGTTGGTAAACTCAATGTCATACTGGCAAGTTATTACAGTAGCTCAGTGATTACAGGAGCTGAACATGAAGCAGAAGGTCTGTGGTTCATATTCCAACTATGGTATTAAACCTTTGAGTTCCAATTCTACCTATCAAACAATTAGTTGGAGTCAAAAATGATATTAAATCCTCCTTTCAAATTGTTAAAGAAATGGATAACACAGATAAAGCTGAATTAATAAAGCTAAATTTTTGGGATAACAAAACACATCTTCATTTATTCAGTATTTACAATCCTCCCAGGAATGAACCAGATCTCTCACTTATTGAACAATTAAATAAAATGATCATAATTGGGGATTTCAATGCCCATTCCAAAAGATGGGATTATGAAAAAGTGGATTCTACAGGGCAGATAGTGGAAGAATTTTTTAATACCACAACCTTTAAACTGATTTATGATAAAGAAGATCCCAAAACCTTCAGGCAGTAACCCAGACCTCTTGTTAGCTACAACAGATATTGTTTCAAAAATTAAAAAACAAGTTATAGAAGACCCAAGTTCTGGTCACAGAGCAGTAATTGCTGATATAAAACTAGATAATACAAATAACAGTCAAAATCACACAAATCTGTATTGGAACTTCAATAAAGCAGATTGGAACAAATATAAAACTGAACTGGAACATAAATTTAAAGAACGAACTCACAGCTGCATGACCACCCAGATCATATGAACAAAATTTTCTGTAAAGTCATCCTAGAAACTGCAAAAAGACATATTCTTCGTGGAAGAATAAAAAACTTCAAACCCTTTTGGAACCCCCAGTTAGAAGAACTGAAAAAGCAAAGGGATATAGCTAGAAATACAGCTGAACAAACAAAAAACATATCAGATACGCAAATATGGCGAAAGAAATGTGCCTCACTAAAAAAAGAAATACAGCTAAAAAGAATCACTTTAATAATTTCTTAGAAAAAATGGATTATAGGACAGATGGCAACAAAGCCCATAAGTTCATAAAAAATGTCAAGTACAGCAAAGAAAGCAACAGTACACCTATCATACACAACAATAAAATATTAACAAATGATGCAGCCATAGCCGAAACATTCAATAAATATTATGCTAATTCACATAAAGTAACAAGAAATAATAAAAAGGAACATAAAGAATTTGAGAATTCTATGACTTCAAATATGAAAATAACTTTACTAAGATACAAAAAGATACACTGTACTATTCTCTTCTGTCATACAACATACACAATACCAGGAAATTAATCTAAAAAATGTTGTAATCCGTAACTTGGGGTGTTTTTAATGCTAAAATCTATATTTTTGTTATACAGATGCCCCTAGCTCTTGAAAACTGCGGGTGATGGCGATTTCATTACCAGTTTTGAACTGAGGGCAGGTAAGTAGACACCCATTATTTCATCAGGACCAAAAATGTTACCCACCAGTGTAACTGGAGTTCAGACTTTTGTGTCCTTTTTTGTATGAAGGCTTAATAATTCCTGGAATGTTTCATTTTTCCTGGAAATATTAAGAACATCATCTGACATGCCATTAACAAGAGGAGTTACTGTATAATTTGGAATTATTCTGAGTCTAGAAAAATATTATCTATTCCTGTGTTGCAGTGTCCATATGAATTCTGGTTGGAAAGTGAATTACTAATTCCAAGTTAAAAATGTGTAGCAGGGATATGAGGTTGAGCTTAATTTCACTGTCGTTTAGTGTGTTTACATTTAAATCTCTGCATACTATAATTTTAGTCTTGCTAAAAACTTAATCAACATAAAACAGATACAATTTCAGACTTGGCCAGGGAAGATGAAGTGTAACAAAAGTAATATTAATGAAATTATTTTAGGAATTGCATAGGATAGTGGTAAACCAGTGTCTTGAGATTTGTAGTGAGGAAAAACACATTTCCACATTATGGAATCCTGGGTAGGTGTGTAACTATCCTGAGTTCATTTACTGTTGTAAGAACATGATGTTGCCTCATGGTGCAGAATCTAGGGGCAAAATTGAGATAGGAGAAGGTGGGGAAAGTGGTGTTGCCAATGTATGAAAATGCAGAGAACTCTGGAATTCAGGAATGGTACCCAGGCAAATTTGCAGGAGGAATATATCTGAAAATTAACAAATCCAAACTTGGGTACAGAAAGTACAACAGGTAACTTGGGTGCAGAAAGTACAACAGGTGTTGCCTTGTGGAAGGACAATGGATGTTTGGTGGCATAAAGTGTGGGGATTAAAGGCACTTCTTTCTAGTACCTGTTGAACAAAGGAGTTGTGAAACTCTCCTACAAATAATAAAGGATTGGATATTGCTGTGAATAATGTCAGCTACAAGTCGTGCAATGAATGAATGCAATATAATACTACAAGTGTGCGATAAGCAATGTGGTGTTTTCTCCAATACGCAACCTGGTAAATGTTTACAAAACAATCTTAAGCAAAACACCTACTTAGAGGCACTCTAGGTAGAATAAGCACTTTATTTTCTCCAGCCAAATACGGAATCTTATCGTACCTATCAGTTCCACTGAATTTCATTCATTTTCAAGCGGACAAACTTCTGCATGATTATCAAAACTCACTATTATGAAAACAACTAAGTTAAGTCATATTGTTTCACCTTACTTAAGAAATTACACAGATATTTATTTCCTTCTCGGTATCTGGTATCATAGAGGTGATGTTCATTACTTTGTTCTATTCTGCGTAAGCTTTTTTGACAATACCCACACAATATAAAGTTAAATTATTGAAGAGCACATCAAAGTTGCTTGAATTTAAGGTTTCTCCTCACTGCGTTAGAATTTCACATATGTAACCACGTGTCATTGCAAATTTCATTGTTTACGTACAAATCACGGCCACTATTAATAACACAGAACACCAAGATAAGTAGAGAAAGACAGAACATCTCTTGTCTCTAAGTCTCCTGCGAAACGATCCACAATCAGTGTTGCCAACAGTAAAAAACATTACCAACTAAATTTGGTTCAAAAATGGCCGCAAAAACTGGATTTCTATTATGCATCCTATATATTAAAAAAAAAAAAAAAAAAAAAAGAGTAAGTCAAGTCACATGCATTGGATTACATGACATAAAATTAACTTACTTAAAAATTGAGGGGAGCATCTAGGTCATCACCAATGACGTCCTCATCAGGAGAAGCTGTGGGTTGAAGTTGTAGTGAATGGTAATGTAATAAGTAATAACGCTGTAGATGTTGATGGATAAGATTTATATGCATCCACCGTGCCGATTGTTTTTAGAACGGTTGCAGGAAGTTCATAATTGTGGTAACATCGACCTTTTCTGCGAAGACCTGCACGGATTTCCAGTATAGCGTTCACCATTTTTGCACGCATTTGATTCCTTGTTTTGGTTTTCACTATATTTAGCTGGCTGAATATTCTTTGAAGTTTGAACCTTAGTGTTTTACCAAGGAAGAACCAGCCTAGATAACGCAAAGTCTGCAAGTTCTTTGAAAGGATTTTCGCCGCTGGAATCACGGTATTTGAATACCTCACACCAAAAATTGACGGACTTGTTGACATTCTTCCACTGTACAATGGTCAACTTTTGCCACTGCAACTCTACTTTCGCGATTGTTTCGTTATCCAATTGTGATGCTTCAAATAGGGAAATCAAGGGTACCTTTAACACAACAAGCGCCTTTGACACAGCAAGAAGGGACAGCTTCCTCAATATTGCAGTGTTATTAGGCAATCTCTGCTGTAGCTGTTTGATAAGCAAAGACAAATGTTACAGCCTATTTCTAACAGCTTTTTACTTTCCCTACTACGCACAATATAGTAGGGGAAGTATTCTATTACACCCAAAAGTTCTATGTCGAGATTTCACCGGAAATATGTTGTGAGGTCCCTTGAAATAAAAAAAAAAAGAAAAGCATTTTTACTTTCTCTATAACGTATAGTTTAGTAAAGGGAGTATTGTATTACACCCAAAAATTCGATGTCGAGATTTCACCGCAAATATATGTTTTGAGGCCCCCTGAATAAAAAAAAAAAAAAATAAATAAAAAAAAAAAAGCATTATGCGACACGCATATTGAAGAAAATTGCTTCACCCAAAACTACCTCTACATGGAAAATGTTTCGAAAATTTTGCTATTTTGTTATTTGTGTGAGTTTTGGAGAGCTTCTGTCAAATGGAACATCGTTATTCAATTTTTTATGTTGTGCAAAGAGAACGGAATTTGAAACTTTTAAAATTGACTATTGGTCAAAGCCTGCTGTATTCCCATATTTTCCTTGTACCTACAAGGAGATAAACAATAAGGTAATTTCTGCAAATGCTATCTCCACTAACACGAAGAAGATAATATAGGAATAAGAGTTTGTAAGAATGCTTAGTACAAGAGTAGAGACAGTCGTGTGAGTGCAACACACAGGTCCGTCTGTCCAAGGTTATCTTTATCTAAACAGGCCTGGAGCAATCACTAAATTCTTCTCCTGTTTCGTTTTTAGAAAGGGTAGTGCTAGCATTTCCACGTTCTGCTTCTGTATCACCAGGTTCTTTCCCCATTTCATTTTCGCAATCCGTATTATTGTACATCTGATCTGGGAGAGTAGCTTGCCGCTGGAACATTGTATCTATCTTTATTACCTTTTTAACTTCATCTCGGAAGGCTTTTAGTTTTCTCTTTTGATAACCACTTAAATATGACGTATTTCTCGACATTGTAGTTCTAATTTAACGCAGGACGTTTAAGAGTAATCTGTATGAAGGCTATGCCCGGCAAATGGTAAAAAAAGGTTAGTGCAAGCACAGCTTAGCTAAGCAGTAAACAAATGCGATTGCATAAATACACAATGGCAATATCCGAGTCCAGAGTCACTTATCTATTTGCAGTTTTCCCGCATTATCACACAACGTTGTCTGTGTCACACGCATTAACTAAATGAGCTGCTGGCTTAGAGAAATTGTTGATGCCTATAGTGTTGTAAACAGAAATTCGTGGAAGGCAATAATACTCGCAGACGATACAAGCAACAAGAATGCGTGATGTAAGCATTCTTGTTATTCTGCGCTCTCTCTTGCATTAGGCGGTACGCACCTAGCGAATTGTTAAAATTACACTCTCTGATTAGCAACACTAATGTTTATATTTCCTGAATAAACAACACACTTGGAGGTAAACCTATTTCACATTTTTAAGCAAGAAAGAGTAAGAAATGCTTACATGGTACACTTCTGTTGTCATCAGTGAAGTGCATCTGTTCCAACGCTTTTTCCTAACGATTTGCCATTGTTGAATTAAATGTAACATGTCCTTTTTAAAAACTGTTAAAGGCAGTCGGGGACCCATGGCGCTGCGGGGTCTGCGGGGCCTGCGGAGCCGTTATTTACGCCACTGAATGAGGGCATGCACAATTGCATACCGGCACTGCACGTACTTCACTTCTTAGGTGGGGATGGGAAAATTGCTTTTGTTCACATATTTGTTGGTAAGACTGAGAAATATAAAACAGCATTGTATAAAGGGAAGTTGAAAGTAAGTAATATTTAAGGTAATAGTGTTGTAAAATTTTTAATTGTTAGGAAATGCAATGTTTAGCTAAGACTGTAAGACTTAAAATGCAGTCAGTCATTTTTATACAACTTGGAAAATAATTGTACTTGCTTTGTGATAAACAGTTGGAATTTGGGTGTATTAACTGATCAACATGTTTATTCCTAAATAGTGGTTACAGTTTTATAATTGCTGCGGACTTCTCAAAAGCAATGTGACGTTACATGTACTGCAAAAGCGTGTATTAGGTTCGCGTTCAGTAAAAGTTCCATGACTACATGCACTTGCCAGGAGCATAGTTTTGGGTTATGTTTTCACTTAAAAGTGTGGGAGCAAGTGCATAATACAGAGACACCCCAAGTTCAATTATAAGGGATTTGGGATAGCCGGGATTTGAATTAGGTTGAAATGGTCACAAGTAACAACGTCCGGTTCTTGGACGTTTCATGTGTTTCATTTTGCGGTTTATTCCCAAGTATGCTTGATGCAGAATTCTGGAAGGATTTTTACTGTTTTATTAAGTAGTATGAAACCTACAGTGGCTTTTGTTAAAGACAAGACATGGATAACCTGATATCTTCTACATAATTTTCTTTTCCCATAATATCAATGTTTTACTTGTAGCCAAAGTTGTAGTTTAAATAAGTTTGTAATTTGTGGAAGCTATATAGGCATGTTAGGTTCCTTATGGTTCTTGTTTCAGCATTTTATATGTCATTCAGCTTTAAGTTGAAATAATGCCTTAAGGTCTGGAGGACCTCATCAACAGGTGTAAAGCTCTTGCAATTCGGTAAGTTGTAACATTTAGTGACTTGTGTTCATGTGATTGAGCGTGCAAAGTTTAGAACCAACTAAATCAGTATGTTAGAGTAAAATTTGTTTCTTCTATGCTTACGTGGCATGTAAAACTACCAAACTGTGTTATTGGGTTAGAAATCAGTGATATCGGGAGAAGCCTGGGAAAATTGTGGCCAGTGACTCATAGCTTCATTGATAATATAGCAGTAACTGCTTCACAAGGGACTCATCTATGGTTTCATTTTTTGTGATTAGCCAGGTATAATTATATTGGTTCCTTGTAAGGTTTGTTGGTCATTAGTCCTTTTTATGACAGTCCCCACCCAAAACACCCTTGTTTCCATGCCAGTCCTATTATAGTGCAAAACTAGCCTAAGTTGTGATGGAAAGAGTTAACAGCCCAAGTTCTGCATAATTACATATTTGTTGAGATTCTTCCTTGCATGAGCACAGCATGAAGTACTGTATCTGCTATTTGAATCCAGTTTGGGCAAAACACTTTCAAACCACTGCTGAAATACTTCCTCATTCATCTTCTCGGGTAATCACCAGCTATTTTGCATTCAAACAACAGCACACAGCTTTCTGCAAAACCTGTATAATTTGGCAATGTACGTGACAAGCTTTGTCCATCATCACTTGGATCATTTAATCCAGCAGACAAAGGGGTTATAATAAATGGTTATGATTCTGAACCATGTGTTATAACTAAAGTTGTCCCAGTAGGTAGTATACTCGGGCCTTTGCTATTTTTAATAGTTATAAATGATGTACCATCTAGTTTTAGCAAAGAGTCAATAGCCATGCTCTTTGCAGATGACACTAGTGTACTTATATCTGAAAAAGTCATATTAGCAATAAGAGATTCTGTCACTAAAGCATTTGAACTGCTCAACATTTGTTTTAAGGCAAATAAGGTATCATTTAACTATGATAAAACAAACTTTATTAAATTCAAAACATAAGCAAGTAAATGAATTAATAGTCACATACAATAATTACACTATAAGTAAAGTATTCAATACAAAATTTCTTGGGCTCCAAATAAATGAAAATTTCAGCTGTAGAAGACATAAAATTCTTCTTCTTCAACTTCCCTGTTCTACCACTACTGTGATGTCAGGAGTTTACCTCGAATCCGAGGCTTACATTTTCCTTTTGAATCCGACTGTACTTAAGGTGGGGGATTAGTCCAACACTTAAGGTACATTTTTTATCCCAAGGGTACTTGGGTAGATCTTCAGTTCTTGAGGTAGGGATTGGGAATTTCCTCCCAACCCCAAAAGGATGGCCATTACTCGGGAGGCTGTTTGCAGTGGTTTCCCACTGGGCGATGGGGTCACCACTTCTCTACACCGACACAAATAAAACTTGTGCTACTAAAACTTATCTCTGCATGCTTTGCATTAAAAAAGTTAAAGAATCTTCTTAACCAACATGTCTTAAGAAAAGCATGTTTTGCTTACCTTCACTCCCTGTTGCAATATGGAATTATCTTTTGGGAAAATTCAGCACACAGCAAGCAAGTGTTTATATTACAAAAAAAAAACCGCCATAGTATTATTTGTGGCATTGGGCCCTGTCATTCCTATAGACCATTATTTAAAACTAAAAACTTCTTTCTCTTGATGAATACGTACATTCTTTCTGGAGCTATCTCTCTTCACAACTAACTTCGCTGTGTATGACCATGAGAGCCATGAAACCATTTGGCATAGACCAGCAAATAGCTGAAAACTGTTCCAAAAAAAGATGTTACTATCCAGCAATAAAAATTTATTATAACCTTCCATGATATCTAAAACTATAGGCTCTTTAAAACATATGGAAACCCATTCTGCTGTCTCTCTGGGAAAATTATGTTGTCAGAGGGGCAGTAAAACTCTTACTAGGAATGTTGCCGTCTGCTTCCAAACAGGCAGCATATCCAGTAAAAAGTTTTTCCTCATTTACCAAAACTCGGGAGCAGGATCTTTGTTCTAACACTCGTACATTACAGAAACTTAGTGATTAGATCATGAAGAAATCACAAGGAATAAAGATGGTGGTGGATATATTACTATTTATTTATATTTATTTACAAGTTGCATGCTCCATTACTGTGGAGCAGTACTACATACATAGGTTTACCTTTCAATATATTATACAAATGGTTGTATTGTTGTAGGTGTATGGGCAATTTAGGCAGATGAGATATACTACGAGGGGCGTCTCAAAAGTAAGTTGCACTATTTTTTTAAATCTGCGCGGTAGGCAGGAAAAGTCTAAAAGTCCCAGGGAATATAGGTATGGGTGTAGTAGCATCACTGTAAAATTCCTAGGTACCTAAGTTTATTGCTTGGATACTAAAACGGCAGTAACAATGGAGACTCCACTCGTTCCTACCGCCGATTGCGAAGTTTGCGCTGTAATCCGCTTTTTGACGGGAAAAAATAAATGTGCAATTGAAAATCATCGCGAGTTGTGCAGTGTTTATGGAAAAGACATTATGTCAAGACAAGTGGTTTCTCTTTGGCGCCAATCGTTCATTGAAAGGAGAACATTACACGATGAGCAGCGAAGTGGTCGACCCTCCACTTCCCGCGCTCCGGATATTGTTGACGAGGTTCGAGCAGTCGTGAACACCGATCGGCGCCTTACACTTGATGCAGTTTTGTTTGAACTTATATTAAAATAAGCTGTGCATCACTTCACAGGATTATTTCTAAGGATCTGCGACTATCAAAAGTGTGTGCAAGATGGGTTCCTCGCATGCTTTCAGAACAACACAAGGAGCAGAGAGTTGACGCCGCATTGCAATTTTTTGAGGATGAGGGAGATGGCTTATTTGACAGAATAGTGACCGGCGATGAAACATGGATCCATCACTGGACACTCGAATCCAAAGACAGAGTATGGTGTGGAAATGAAAGGATGAGCCAACACCAAAAAAGGCAAAAGTTGTTGCATCGGCTGGCAAGGTCATGGCAACAATATTCTGGGATTCGAAGGGAGTACTGTTAATCGATTACCTGCCCCGTGGGACCACAATGACAGCTGCTCGCTATTGTGAGGTGCTGAGAAAACTCAGAAGAGCCATACAAAACAAAAGGATGGGGAAAGTTGAGCAAAACAGTTTTTCTGTTCCATGATAACGCTCGCCCGCACGCTGCTCGTGAAACTCAAGCCCTGTTTGAGCAGTTTCGATGGGATGTTTTCGGTCATCCACCTTATTCACCTGTCCTTGCACCGAGTGATTACCATCTTTTTCCGGAGCTGCAACAACATCTTGGGGGAAGGCGCTTCGTAAATGACGAGGAACTGAAACAAGAAGTGAAAAGATGGCTATCCAGTTTGGCGGGAGAGTGGTGTGACATTGGGTTAAAAAAACTGTTACCACGGTATCAAAAATGTATTGAGGTTCAAGGAAATTATGTGGAAAAATAGGTACTGAATGTAGCTTTCAAAATATACCCTTTTTAAAATATTTAAACGTTTTGTTATTTTTTAAAAAAATTGTGCAACTTACTTTTGAGACGCCCCTCGTAGTATATATATTTGTAGTCATAATGCATTTGTATAATAGTGTGACATGTTGAATGTCATTGAGCTCTGCTAATGATGGACAGAATGAACAAACACACAAGCAAAGCAACCAACCAATCAACCCTGCAAAATGCTTGTCTGGTGCTGCTTGCTATTGTATCATACTATAGCTTCCTTATATGTCCCTTATCCAAGACTCGTCAAGACAGTACATAATCCAGTTTGTCTCCCTGTGCTGTCTAGTTGCTCTAAGATAATGTCTTCACTCAGTCTCTTTCTACATTTTTCTACTGCGTAATCTATGCAGAGTGGATCTGCTTAAATCAGATATTTGTATCTGGATCTTTGTTCACTGCTGATAAACGTAGATAGTTTATGTTTAAAGAGAGATACATACACAATAAATTGTACATACGTGGCCACCAACGATTTAAAAAAAATTCATCACTCTTACTGACTTACTGAGCACACATTTTTTCCTTCCTCTACTTGCCGCACCAAGCCTTTCTATAGTTTTAATTTCCTTTTGGCCCTACACCCATGAATTCAGATATTACCTCCTCAATTTCTTGTACTCATAAGAGCTGGATCTCTTTCTGGGAGGACATTTAAATCATCATCATTTGCATATACAAGGTGTTTTGAAACAACACCGAACGAATGTATAGAAGTAGTTGCTCAGCTTCTATATGACACGTATAGATAGTTTTTACTGCCAATATAGTCACATAAGGAAACACTCCAGAATGATTGTGGTTAGGTAGTGACAGGAACAACGCCACGTGCTTCACACTTTCGGTGGTAGCGTAGGTAGGTGAGACACAGTGCCACCTGCTGTAGCAGTTTGTAAACATACTGGCATACTCCACGGTAGCTTGCTACTATTAAGAATTTCTTTGGCTTATGAAGCCGCAGTAAAGAAGCTATTCCTTAGTTATTTATTTATGGGTGTTTAACGTGTTCCAAAATCGGTTATAACAGTCCTTGGTGGCAAATATACTGGTGGACATATGCACTACCTTTTAGAGGGAAGTTAATGTTAGTGAGTTTGAGGATGGAAGCAATAAATTATAAAGTGAACAGAGAACAATATCAAAGAATTTAAGATAAAGTTAACCAAAACAAAATGTCTTATGCAGTGAGACAAGCATTTTATTTCACTGTGTTTAATAATATGAAATAAAGCATTTGGAAGTTGTTGGTATTTACAGTAAGTGGTTGAACGTATAGTACAATTAAGATCATAACAAAATGCTCAGAAGTTAAACAAATAAATATTATCATTGATGTAACTATTTTTACAATACATATTGTTAATGTTACTAAATTATTGCATTCTTGGAGATACTCTAACAATTTCTCTTGAATATCTCCATTTATAATATATTAAAGCAAATGCTCAAAGTGGCGACCTTCGGATTCTAAACAAAGCTGACATCTTTGTAAAAGTGACCCATGCACTTGATGTATGACTGCTGGGTTTGTACTTACTTCTTCCCATGCAGCATGAAGTCTGGCTACCAGTTCCACTTCTGTTGGTATGTTTGTTGCATTCACAAAAGATTTCAAGTGTCCCTGCAAGTAGAAGTCGACTGGTGAAGATCTGTGGATCGAGGTGGCCAAGAGACGAGACCCCCACGACTGATCCATTTGTTTGGGAATACAGAATTCATATATTCCCAAACCTCCAGGAAAAAGTGTGGAGCCATGCCATCACGTTGATACATCATGCTTTGCCGTCTTCCTAAAGGAACGGATTCCAACATTTCTGGCAAACAGTTCTGCAGAAAGATGACGTACTTTGGGCCATCTAGGTTTCCAGGTAACAGGTATGGTCCTATAGGAGAATCTGAGACTACACCTCCCCAGAGTTTATTGGAAATCAATGCTGGTGTCTTCTTTTAATGAAATGCCGTGGATTTTCTTCGGCCCAATAATGCTGATTGTACACCATAGTTAGCCCATCTTTGGTCAGTTGCACTTCGTTCATGAATAAAATTGGCGTTGTAAAATTTAGATTGGCATCGCATTCCTGCAGTAACCATCAGCAAAATTCCTGTCTTCTCAGGTAATCAGCTGATGAAGAGCTTGAACTTTGTATGGATGATAGGGATGCAGTTTCCCAGTTTCCGTTCATGTACCACTTTCCAAATAGCAAGATGATATACGTTCATTTCAACCGCTAATTGTCAAGTACTAATTTCAGGTACTTCCTCAATTCTATTAAGTACTTGCTCCTCAAATGGCCCAATCCTTACAGACCTATTGCATCCTGTGTCATACAGCCATGGTCTGAAGCTACCAGATTCTCTTAAGCGCTGCTCTATTACCAATGTGCCATGATGAGGGACACATTGATTAGGAAATCGTTCTTGATACATCCGATGTGTGTTTGTTGAACTCCCTCCAGCTCTTCCATACATCAAAACCGTATCCGTCATTGTAGCATTCATATAGCACTACATATTGCTTGGATTTACTATGTAAGTACACGCAAAATGCTCCCTGTTAGGACAGAATGTTAGTTTTACACTGAAGAGCAACCTTGGAATTGTCGGAGTCATTAGTCTACTTTTGCACAAGTAACAGCCTTTGCCCCATTGCCTGAAAGCTAAGCTAGGGTCACTGATAACCAGCAAGGAGTGTGCTTTCGTTTTCGTGGATGGTGCATTCCAATAACAACTTTTGAGCTTTGCACACCAGTGTTTTCTGCGCTGCCTAATCACAAAATAATGTATTTTTAATGCTTCATAAAATTATACCTAAAAGAATTTTGAATTTGCGACACCGAAATTTGGACTAGTTAAATTATAAACTACGAAATGGCTATATTCATTCGGTATCAGTTCAAAACAACCTGTATATAAAATTACATATTTTATCATTATACCAGGTGGAAGGGAAGTCATTACATTAATTTAAACCAGTGATAGAACTTGGTATTTGGAACACTTTGTATCTTATGTTTTTTTTCTCTGACCATTTCCTACAGAGATATTTTACTTTTGCTGAAAATGAGACAGACAAGTTGGCAATGCTGCAGGTTGTGTGGGTGTCACTTTCACTAGGTCAGTACATAAACATGGTTCACTGCTTTTACCGCAGCAGCGCGTCTCATGAGCGTAAACAAATACCATGCAGTGTCTGCTATGTTGTAGTGCACCTGAATTTTCCAGTAACGCATACTGTAACCTAAACTCATAATGTAAGGATATTATTTTATCATTTCATTCGAAAGTGTATCAAATGATATTTTTAATGTGGCAGCAAATCAAACTTTGGAGCTTTGCCGTTGCGACCGCGAAGCACTTACTAGGACATTGAAGGCATCCTTTCCAGTTTTACTGTGCGAGTGTAGGCCAATCAGAATGCTCTCCCAAAACATTATACCACCCCGCATCGTGTTTGCAAGCGGCTGACATGTTTACATCCAGAGTGCAGTTCAGATCGCTGACCAACCTCAATGCAATGTTGCCGAGTTACTTTATGTCTGAAAAAGCTGTTCAGAATATTCCTTTAATTCTTTTAAGTGATTAATTATTTGAAAACCCTATATGACAATTTGAAGCAAACCCCATGTATTTTTTTGAAATTGGCTGATCAAAGAACAAAATGCCATTGACTTTATTTTTTAAGCTTCTATAGACATATTAGTAGAAATCGAATAAGTTTCCTTCCATCCAGATATATCATCATTATATTTGGCACAGGTTATATAAATATGACGTTCCCTCAGAGAAGAACAAAACTAAATCCCCACATTTTAAGGGATTCAATTCAGATTCCACCGCCACTGTTGGTCAGCAATAACACACTTAACAAGTTCTGCTATCCTGCGCACAGAAGCCACATATTGCTGATTAAGTCTACTTTTTCAAGCAAATTGCCCAACACTGAAATCCTTTTTTCCACTAGTTCATTGAAACAATAAAATTTTTCCTATTGTTGTGCTGAAGTTGAATTTGAAGTTTGGATGGTTATTTAAGTGCTGCTGATGCTGAAGACTATGGGATGTGATTTCTTTTATTGTAGATATCTATATGTAGATCATTATCTAGCTTGGCATTGGAGATGTACCATGGTGCTTTCACCAGAAAACAAAGAGTTCTGGACTCAAATCTTCATAGGATGTAATTTGTGTAAGAATGCCTGAGAATTAGGTGACCCTTCATGGAAGTCTCACTGAAATGGCTGTTTACTTTTGTAAAAAATAATGCAATACATAGCTATTCACTAAGAACCTTTTCTGCAGTCAAACTTCACTGGATAAAGCTTTTGCAACTTGGGTTTTACTCTAAGTGTTAGCAAATTCCACTAGAATGAAGTCAGTGTTGCCAGTGGAAGTCAGTGAACATCATGGCCCCATTTCATCTTTGAGCACTTAGTAGTTTTTCATTGGCACTGTCTTGATCCATTCCAGAACATCAGCTTTCCTCATCCATATGGGAACTGAACATTTTTAGCGGTTTTTTCATTGGCACTGTCTTGATCCATTCAGGAACATCAGCTTTCCTCATTCATAAGGGAACTGAACATTTTTAGCGGTAACCGACTCGAGAGAATACAACCTTATTCAGGTTACGAAAAGCAAATATGGCTGATGCCACATATCAACATTTTAACTTGAATCACTGGATATATAATGAAAGAAATCACCAGACAAACCAAAAAAGACATACTGTTTCAATTTTCTGCTAGTGTCATGAGGATTTGTCACATTCAATTTTCTGCTAGTATCATGAGGCTTTATCACATTGGCTCAGATTTCTATGTAAATACATAAATATACTTTTTTTCTTTATATACCCATAAATAAAACAAAGTTTAATATCCTGATCAAGGTCCAAGAAGTGTATTTGCAAAATTTGATTTCAAATAATAATCCATATTTAGTAAAAGAAAATGTGCAAATAAATATTCTTTTATGTTTTTCTCATAAAGATGTATTTTAATACTTTTTAGGCATTGTATAAATATTTTCTTTAATTTCTCTCTCTTTAGCCCTTTGCTTATTCTATTTACAACATAAAACTATCTAATAACTTATGTGTTTTACCACTTGATATCTGCTAATTCAGCTGCGTTTGCAACCTGGAGATATACATAATTGTACCCCAAGATTAAATCATACATGTTTGTTAAGCCTGGGTAAACAATGATGTAATATACTGCGTGCCATATTGATTAAACTCTGTTAGTTACAACTAGATCACACAAAGCAGTAAGGCATGTTAATTAGCCGTGTGAATTAAAAATGCCAAAAGTGGAATCGAGGGTACATGCACGTTGCATCTGTATGTACTGAGTTTAAGAAAACTTTTACCCTGATGAAAGAATACTATTTTGCCAGCTTTGTGCGAAATCTTTTAGCCCAGATCCATGTTCCAAGGTAGTGCAACATTTGTCAGGAATTAAGCACGTAGCACCTGCATCACACGCTTTGTCGAGTCAATTTCTTATAGAAGAATCAACACTCTTCTTCTGGCCTACAAAATTTTCATTGTAAGACATTTGTTTCAGTGGATATTTCTCTTTATAAGGTGAATTTTACTAAACTACAATGAGTCGATGCTAAGGAAAAATTATCTTCCATGTTGCTATGAGAAAACATTAAGTCACATAAGGTTGGTTTGTGAAAATGAAAAATATGGGTGGTCATTGACAAAACTATTGATGCCTGTGGTAATAAAGTGTTAAATGTAATTGTAAGTGTATTGAAAAATGACAAAGATTTCTAACAAAAATTCTTGCTAGCCTGTAAAGAAATGTCAGCTGAAAATCATGTAACGAAACTTTGGAAACATCATGACCAAAGGATGTAAAATATGACAATGTATTGCTTCTGCTTATGAACTCCTCAGGGTATATGAAGAAAGCTCCACAAGGTCTAAGTGTAAGTTTCCCAAATATGATTCATGCAACTAGCATTGTTCATGCTTTGCATAGATTGAGTAAAACCATTTTAACCCTTTATCCTAATGTGGATAAACTAGTGCACAATAGGAAAATAATGTTCATGAAGGTCCCATCATAGCTTAATACTTTCAGCAATATTAATCCCAATCTTCCATTACCTGCTCCACTGGTATGTGCGCAGGTACATGGCTTAAAGCCATGGCATATTATGCAGATCATTTTGAAGCATTTGCATCAGTAAAAAATGAACTTACAAACTCTTATACCTCTATCTTCTTTGTGTTAGTTGCGATAAATATTTGTACAAATTATCTTATTGCTTATTTCCTTGTAGGTACAAGGGGAATATTAGAATACAGTAGGCTTTGAGCGATAGTAAATCTTTTGAAGCTTTGAGATTCCGTTCTCTTTACATGTTTAACACACACACATATATATAAACGAGCAATGATCCATTTCACGAAAGTTTTGTTTTCCGAAACTGACACAAATAACAAGGAATATCTGCGAAATGGTTCACTCTACCAAACATTTTATTTGGACATAAATTGTGTGTTTTAGTGAGATCTACATTTTTTTGTATTTTTGTATGAGATCAATTTATTATTTAATTTGAGACGAGAACTTCAATGTATATATATGACTATAATTATAAGACCAGAACGTAATCTCAGACACATAGGTTTAAGTATAATTTTTGTACATCTAAAACTTGTAAATTTCAGTTGCCTCTTGAACTTTTAGGCTTGTGGATACAGAATAACTTAAAATGGAAAACTCATATAAAACATATACATGCCTTAAGAATTTTAAGACAAAATGTCGGCTTTCATATACTATTAGTAGCCTATTATGCACACATACACTCGATAATTAAGTATGGAATCATATTTTGGAGAAATTCTCCAGAAGCTAAGGATATATCTATCAAACAAAAACAAGCCATTCAAATTATATATGGTGAAAAAATCTAAGCTTGTAAGCCACTATTCAGAAAGTTTGGCATTCTTACTTTGGCATGTATTTATAATTAGAGACAGTTTTATTTGTAAAAAATAATAGATTTAATTTTAAAAACAATGAAAATCTCCATAATCATTACACTAGACATAATAACATGTAAAGAATTAAGAGGTTGAATCAGAAACTGAAAAATTCAATGCCATAGCCGGGATTTGAACTACAGATCTTCCGCTTATCGAGCAGATGCTTTAACCACTAAACTACAATGGCCAACTTGGCAGTACAACATTAAATTCCCCAGCTGATTCGTACTTTTTCCCGGTTAACCACAAGGGAATCTCACATCAGAGATAAATGCCCCAAGGGCGACTTACAATTGAATCGGTCAGCGGAGAAAGGAACTAAGTCAATTTTTTTAACTTTTCAGGAGAGAGAAAAAACTGTTTAGCCGGTAAACTTATTTTCAGAAATTTCTGTTCAATGTTTTATTGTATTCTTTATTGATGTCCAGTAAATACATATAAATGCACTCACTTAATTCTTGGTAAATATTGCAAAAATTTATTTTGAAAAAAATTGACTTAGTTCCTTTCTCCACTCGATGATAGGTTTACCACTGTTAAATGCGTTTATTTTCTTAAAAATGTAGTTTTTGTTATAATATTGATGTTCAGCATCTTAAATAACATAGATACAATCATAAACAACACAATATGAAAAAGCACATTGACATTTGTAGTACATTTAAGAATTTTGGAGAAGTAATTTGCAAATTACGGTACCTGATTCATTCAACTGTACCTAAAGAATGTTTTATGAAATCACTGGCCACTGCAGTGGATCTTCATAACATTTTTGTGCATCTTCTCATGTATATTTCATCAGCTTTTGAATGTCCTCCATTTTCTTTTTCTGAATGGGCACTTTGAGTTGTGGATAAGCTGGCTCCAGGGCCATGTGAAAATTTGAACGCGTTTTCAGCAAACAGAATGTATGTGTCAAACAACTATTGATAAACGGACGTGTTCTTATTATTTTAGGCTTATTAGCCTTTTAAATAAATTCCTTATACTGGGAAATTGCAAATGATTCTTTCTTATTTCTTGGAAATCCTTACTTGCTGTTTCCATAGAGATCACATTCTTTTTGTAAAATTGTGGCCACCACTTGTCAAAATGCATAATGCTTTCTGTCTGTGCCATAGTCACAGTTATTCCTGTAATACTGTTAGCTATCAGCTCCACATATTCTTTGGGAGTATAAACTATCACATTTTGAGATTTTTCTTTTAAGTACACCAGACTCTCAATCACATGGAAGAAATGAATGACCCCTCTCTGGAAATCAATTAAAGATCTTATTTATTTTTCTCACATTCGGATTAGGGTGTGATTTTTGTATTGCCCCGAGGCTCCATCAGAGAAGAAGTGTAGTTCTGTAATATTTTCTGGCAGAGTAGTTGTAATCATATAAAAGGAAACATACTTCATTGGCCCCCTTCTTTCCCTCACCTTCATGATACAGATACACGATACAATGCCTGGATTTGATATTATAAATGCTAGAACTGTTTACCCATAACTGTCTAAGGTAAAATATTTCTTGTACAGGGATGTTTGGTAAAGCCAAATTCTGCTTAAAGTCAAATGCCAATCCAGCAACATGGTCATCCCTTTTGTTCCACTTGCTTTATGGCAGTATAAAATCTCTTACTCCTACGGTTGTGTATATCAAGATCAATTTGCGCTGCCCTCTTGCTACTGTCAGTAATATGAGGACTCTTTATTCTGACTTCTAGTTCCTCACATTTGCTGCAAACATCAATTTGTGGGCAGCCTAAAGCATAATTAGCATTTTCCGAGAAGTACTTTCTGTAAAAATCATACTTAACATCGAACTCTGGATATTTCTGTCGGAAAATATCATGCATGATATTCAAACGTGCGTCCAAGTATTTTATTTCTTTGCCAGCATAGTAGGTTGTCCTAAGGGGAAACGAATGGATATGATCATGCATTCAATATATTTTCTGTAGTTTTGATGGTGCACTCATTTTCACCCCGTTTATCCCTTGGAATTTGCCTTTTAATAAGAAGACTAGATATGCGAAACACTTGCTTCTGTGATAATGCATTAGGATTAAGAAATGCTTGCTTGCAAACGCCCGTGCGTCTACCTTCTACAACAGCAAAATAATCAAAAGAATGCTGTCGCTTGTTAAAATATCTGCAGGTTCGTGTTGCTGTTTCTTTAACAACAATTAGCCCTTGTAGATGTATATCTTGAGCATTTTTATCTTCAATGTTAAGAGAATCTGATAGAATTTTCAGGCGTTGCGTATCATTAATACGCATTCGACACCTGAAAACAGTATCAAATTACATTATTATCAGTAATAAAGCTCTCTGTAAAATATAAAAGTAATGCATTGCACATTTCATGCTGCAATAGTTATTGCCTTATTTACTTGCAATCTGCTCCGACACTTTTCCCAGGTACAGGATTGCCCTGATAGTTCAACTAGGGTAGTCCATGAACTCTTGCATGTTTTAATTATCAGATATAATTCCTCAATAGTTACATTTCTAGTGCTCAGATTCAGAAACAATTCTTTATCCTCAAGTAGCAGGCAACTCACTTCAAAATTCGATTAATCGGCCTGTATTAAATGTGTGTGTTTAAACTCACACCCTCACGCATAGATTGAGAAAAATATCCCATAATTCATTGGGGCTGCTGGCGGCAGTTCCATCGAAGACCATGTTATTGGAGACAGTGTCGGAGGTGACGCTCACAGGGGACATCAGTTTCAGAGCAGTGATGTCCAACGTTAGCGAAGGGGGATTGGATTTATCTCCTTCCACTCTATGCAGACGGTGCCACTCTTTTAATACTCGATAATTGTTTTGCAGTGGTGGTTTGGTTTTATGTATGTTGCTTTTGATTTACAAAAACATTTTCAAATCGTATGCGATAAACATCTATTCATTAATGACTTTTTTGTACTGCTTACGTTTAAGAAGTCTATCAATATTTGGCGGCAAAGTCGAAGCATAGCCTTAGAAGATTCACCAAGTAATCGTCATGCGATACAGACTTTTAATGTGGTTCAATTTGGAGAAACTGTTCGCACATGTATGTAAAGCTATACTCACTCTTATAACATTATTCCTGCAAATGCTTATTTCTGTATCTACATTTTAATTGACATAGGCATTTTCAGAGATTATCTTATGGGTAATTTTCTTGTAGGTGCAGCGCGTAGATAGCCAGCCCCTGCAATGGAGCTTGGAAGAGAACAATTTTGCGCTTTTCAGACACGCAATTTTTTATCATTGGGATAGAGAAAAGTCACATGGGACCAGGTCAGGACCGTATGTTGGACGACTCATAAGTTTGACCTTTGCAGACTGAGCGGTGATGATGGTCGTGATGGAGAAGGATCCCTTGCAGTTCCATGCGCAGTCGTCGTTCTTGAAGCTTGACAAAAACTTTTGGCAAGCAGACTGAGCTGAACCAATTAGCGGTAACCGTGCTTTGCTCTTCCAGAGAATTGCTTGCCACAAGACCACCATTTTGGAAAAATAGGGCCACATTTTCTTGTGGATACTTTTGTGACGCTTCACTTTTGTCGGTGGATTGTCATCAGAAAAGATTCACACTGCCGATTGCTGCTTGATCTTTTGATCAAACTAATAAATTCAGTCTCATCATCTGTGACGATGTCAGAAGCCCGTCTGGAGTCCCCTCTTTCGGATCTTGTCAGAATTTTCTCACACCATTCAACACGGGCGTGTCTTTGTTTTTCCGTCAAATTGTGAGGCGCCCATTGGGATGTGACTCTTCTCACACAAGGAGTTCATGGAGGATTTTCAAAACTGCTGGCGAACCAATCTGCCATACTGCCTCAGTTTCTTTAAATGTTATGTGACTATTTTCGTGAAGCCTTTTTCTCAACACTGAAATGTTTCTCCTTAGTCACTGCCATTGCTGGACGCGTGCTTGTCCTCATCTTTCAAACATGCTCGACCCCTTTTAAATTAGTACTCAGGGGTCTCCATCTATGGGGATATGTGAATAGCGACCACAAGGTACCCAAGCTGAGCAGAACATTACTTCCACTTACTGGTGTTTTGCTCCTCACTGTAACTTTTCTATCTGACCTTACCTTGGTCAACTCTTGTTCTCTTCCGACCCCGATGCTATTAGGGTTCCTGAGGGCTAGGGAGTCTTTATTTTTCCAACCTCTCCATTTCTGTAATTTCTCTATAAAACCTTAACCCTTAACATGCTGATCTGTCATGGCATGTATACGTCCTTTGATTGGTAATCAGAGGATATGGTCAGTGAATTTATTTTGATAATTCTCCCGGTCAGGTCGGTGAGACCCGTAAACCAACGACAGGTGTGGTCCTCCAGACATTCTGGGGGTTGTGAGAGAGCGATGTGAGCGCCAAAACATAAAAATATGGTGCTCTCTAAAAAGCGGTTACATTTATTGCTAAGTCTCTTCAATATTTATGCAATATGACTCGAGGGGTAAAATGTTCCGGAGTTAAAATAGTCCCCCATTCGGATCTCCGGGCGGGGACTACTTCTCGAGAACCAAAACATTATATTAATAGAAGATCTAACATCAGACTTCTACAATGGAATGCGGGTGGTCTCACACAAACAAAAAGAGTAGAACTGAATAAAATTGTATTTGACTATAATATCAATATATTTTTCATACAGGAAGCAAATCTAACAAATGACCAACTTAAGTACTTAAATTTTACTGGTTTTCTGCTACACCTACTACCCAAAAATAGACAGATAAGTAGTGGAATATTAGTTGGAGTCAAAAAGGATATTAAATCCTCCTTTGAAATTGTTAAAGAAATGGATAACAGAGACAAAAGTGAATTAATAAAGCTAAATTTTTGGGATAACAAAACACATCTACATTTATACAGTATTTACAATCCTCCCAGGAATGAACCAGATCTCTCTCTTATTGACCAATTAAATAAAACAATCGTAATTGGGGATTTCAATGCTCATTCCAAAAGATGGAGTTATGAAAAAGTGGATTCTACAGGGAAGAATTGTTTTGAATACCACAACTTTTGAACTGATTTATAGTAAAGAAGATCCCACAACCTTCATACATTACTCTGGAGCAGGCAGTAACCCAGACCTCTTGTTAGCTACAACAGATATTGTTTCAAAAATTAAAAAACAAGTTATAGAAGATCCAAGTTCTGGTCACAGAGCAGTAATTGCTGATATAAAACTAGATAATACAAATAACAGTTAAAATCACACAAATCTGTATTGGAACTTCAAAAAAGCAGATTGGAACAAATATAAAACTGAACTGGAACATAAATTTAAAGAACAAACAAACTCACAGCTACATGACCAACCAGATCATTTGAACAAAATTTTCTGTAAAGTCATCCTAGAAACCGCAAAAAAACATATTCCTCGGGGAAGAATTAAAAATTTCAAACCCTCTTGGAACCCCCAGTTAGAAAAACTGAAAAAGCAAAGGTATATAGCTAGAAATACAGCTGAACAAACAAAAAACATATCCGATACACAAATATGACGGAAGAAATGTGCTTCACTAAAAAAAGAAATTAATACTGCTAAAAGGAATTACTTTAATAATTTCTTAGAAAAAATGGATTATAGGACAGATGGTAACAAAGCTCATAAGTTCATAAAAAATGTCAAGCATAGGAAAGAAAACAACAGCACACCTATCATACACAACAATAAAATATTAACAAATGATGCAGCCATAGCCGAAACATTCAATAAATATTATGCTAATTCACATAAAGTAACAAGAAATAATAAAAAGGAACGTAAAGAATTTACGAAAGATTTGAAACAAGAAAGAGAATGTGATCCTAACACTCAGTGCAATATCTTTTTTCAAAATTTTAATATGCAAGAACTGAACATTGCAATAAATAATCTAAAAAACAAAAAGTCTTCTGGACCTGATCACATACATCCAGAGTTCATAAAAAACCTTGGAAAAACAGCAAAACAACAACTACTAAAACTCTACAATCTATCGTGGAAAACCACTGTACCTGCTGAATGGCGAAAGGCAATAATTGTCCCACTCTTGAAGAAAGACAAAACAGCGTCAGAAATATAAAATTATAGACCAATAGCTCTTACTAGCATAATAGCAAAAGTGATGGAAAGAATGGTGTCAAACAGGTTAAATTGGTTTCTAGAATCAAAAAATTTAATTTCCCCATGTCAAGCTGGATTTGGAGAGTTCCACTCTACAAATGAACAAGTCTTACTTCTCAGTCAAGAAATCAAAGACTCCTTCAATAGAAAAGAAGATAATTTATCAGTTTTTATTGATTTCCAAAGTGCATATGATTCTATATGCAGAACAAAACTACTAAAGAAAGTTAAAAAAAAATAGGAATACAAGGTCCAATGTTTTCATAGCTATGTCATTTCCTAACACAACGCTTTATTGCTACCAGATATGGAAGAAACATATCTAAATACAAACAAGGTGCAGTGCTCAGCACAACACTTTTTAATATATTTATTAACGATCTGCCACAACAAATACAAGAATCAGGTGTGAAGTGTGCACTATTTGCTGATGAGTTAGTAATGTGGACTTCAAAACCAAAATGCAAAAGTACAGAACTAGAAAAAACCATGCAACAATCCTTAACCAAATTACAAAGGTTAACCAAAGAAAATTTAATGACTGTTAATACAACAAAATCAAACTACCAAATCTTTTCACTAAGAAAAAAGCCACTAAAAATAAAACTAAATTTTGAGGGTCAACAATTACCAGAAACAAAGGAAGCAAAGTATTTAGGAGTTACATTTGATACTAAACTTACATGGACCAAACAAATAGAAAATGTAATACAAAGAGCAGAGAGGCGCCTTTCACTGTTAAAACGTCTAACAGGAATGAAGTGGGGATGTTCCAGAGCAACTCTTAACACAACATACAATGTATATATAAAGCCATTATTTACTTACTGCAGCGAAGTTCTTGTAACAGCAAACACAAAAAAGATTCAAATCTTTCAAAACCAAAGTCTGAGATTAATTACAGGTGCTATCAAAACCACACCAATAGCACCTATGGAAATACTAACCAACCAATGTCCCATTGAATATGAAATAGAAAAAGCGGCTCTTATTCAACACGAAAAGTTGATCAGACTCCCATTCAATACATGGCACAAGAGAAATTTTACACATACACTAAAGACTCAGGAGAGCTTTCTTTCCAAAATTCAAGACATCAAGAAGGATGTACACCTTCCTAATTCAAAGGAAAACTTCATATCTAAAGTCAATCCGACACAAACATTAGACATCACATATTATTTACACCTGACAGAAGAAGTTAAGAAAAGTGATACTCCAACTAGTGTTCTAAAATTATTGGCATTAGAGACAATCCATACTAGATTTCCAGAACACGAATGGCTCCATATTTATACTGATGGATCATTACTATCAAACCAAGATGGAGCAGGTGCTGGAGTCACATGTCACCTCTTTTCCTATTACAAATCTTCAAGTTATGGAACTACGAACTTTGATGGAGAAATTGAGGCAATTCGAATGGCCCTACAAAATCTTTTGTACAGAATTTCACATTTTCAGCAAGCAGTTATTCTCTCAGATTCCAGGGCAGCAATTATAGCAATTACTTCCAAGTTGTCACCAAAAAACCAAACAATTATAGAATGTTGGAAAATGCTTAGCCATCTAACAGCACTTCAAAAACACCTAGTCTTCCAATGGATACCAGCTCACTGTGGACTGAGTGGTAATGAGAAAGCTGATTTTCTTGCAAAAAAGGGTACCGGCAATGTGCAGAAATCTATAGTTAATCTACCATTTTATGCAGCTAAAAGATTAGTCAACTCTGAATTCAAAAACATTATTGAAAAATATTACTATGAAAAATCAAAGAATAAAAGATGGGAACTACCAAACATTCAAACAGTAATTCCTGAGTATCCTTGAAAAACAGCAGTTGCAACCTTCAGGTAGATAACAAGACATGATTGTCTGGCAAAACATTTAAAGAGAATTGGGATATATTCTTCACCACTCTGTCCTGTATGTGATCTGCAAGAGGAAATGGATTGAGACCACCTTCAAATATGCCCGGGCACTTCTAATGCCCCATCCATCAGTGAAAAATATTGGAGAGCAAGAGGATTAATGACTTTATTGTCAGAAATCCAGCATTAGCTAACAACAACAACAACAACATTTTTTTGTATATTAAGAATTTGTCTAACTCTTACGGTTTTCGAGTTATTCAAAAGTCATCCAGAGTAAACAGGACTACATAGGCTATAGCCAGAAAATTCAAAATATACATTTCATTTGCCATCTTAAACATATGACATTTTAATCAAAATCGTTAGAGCCATTTTCAAGAAAATCAAAATTTTTGAAAAATGTTCCATTTAAAGGGTAGTTTAGGGTGGGCTATTTTATTCAAAACCTTCATGTCGCATCCTTGAAAAACATTAAACATAAATACCAACTTTAGTTTCTAACGACTTTTCGTTTTTGAGTTATGCTGGCCATGGACTGGCAGACACACAGACTGACACACGCATTACCAAACATTTTATTTGGACATAAATTGTGTGTTTTAGTGAGATCTACATTTTTTGTATATTAAGAATTTGTCCAACTCTTACAGTTTTCGAGTTATTCAAAAGTCATCCAGAGTAAACAGGACTACATAGGCTATAGCCAGAAAATTCAAGATATACATTTCATTTGTCATACAAATATCTCAAACCTATGACATTTTAATCAAAATTGTTAGAGCCATTTTCAAGAAAATCAACATTTTCGAAAAATTTTCCATGTAAAGGGTAGTTTAGGCTGGGGTTATTTTCTTCAAAATCTTCGTGTCGCATCCTTGAAAGACATTAAACGTAAATACCAACTTTGGTTTCTAACCAACTTTTCGTTTTTGAGTTATGCTGTCCACAGACACACACAGACCTTTTTCTAAAAATGCTTTTTTTTGGACTCAGGGGTCTCAAAACAAATTTCCGGTGAAATTTCAACATCAAATTTTTGGGTGGAATACAATACTTCCTTCTACTTAGTAGTAGAGAAAGTAAAAAGTAGATGCTTCTGCAGTTGAGGTTATGCAAATTTAATATGTGATGCTAATTTAAAATGTGGCTTGGTCTTCATATCATCCCGTTTTGATTTCTTGATTTGTGCAATAAACAAACTAGAAACTTCTGTTGCCTTATTAAGTATTTCAGTTAAAAAAATACTGTTTGCTGAAAAACTTTACACTATCTTGAGTTCAAAAGCAGAAGTTGTAAGAAAAAATTTCAGGCTTTGAAAAAAAACAATTACTACCAAACCTTTGGTAAAGTGGCTGGAAGATACATAAGTGAACTTTAAAATATGTCATAAGAGATATTCCCCTCTTTCAGCATGCAAGATTGACATGGTGTAATATAGAATATTTTTCCAATGAAAGGCATTACTCAATGATAACCGGCAGGGCTATGTAATGTGTAATCCGCAGATGGCACTTGTACACTGCAACTCCAACGAGATGCTTAAATCTGATGTTTAGCTTCAAATTTGTGAGTTCCAATATTCATTGTTTTATAACCTAGATGTATTCTTATATTTTGTTCTAATTTCTTTTTCAAAATGTTTCAGTTTTTAGAGCATATTGTTAGAATCATTAGCACATAAAAAATAAATATTTTGAAGTTTTTATTGCCTAAAGATCTAAGCCCTATTTATATACCTACTTAATATCATTGTTATCTTAAAAATTTTATGTATTGCACTCACATGACTTTCTCTACTCTTGTACTAACGATTCTTACAAACTCTTATACCTATATCTTCGTGTTAGTTAAGATAAACATTTGTACAAATTACCTTATTCCTTATTTCCTTGTAGGTGCAAGGGGAATATAGGAATACAGTAGGCTTTGAGCAATAGTCACAACTTTTAAAGCTTTTAAATTCCGTTCTCTTTGCATGGTTAACATATGAAAACTGAATAACGATGTTCCATTTGACAGAAGTATAAGTTCTCCAAAACTCACATAAATAACAAGCAGTATCTCCTAAATGGTTCACTCTACAAAAAAAATTTATTCAGACATAAATTTTGTACTTCGGCAAGATCTACATTTTTAATTTCTCTACTGGTAAGTAGGGGAAGTATTGTATTCCACCCAAAAAGAGCATTGTGTGTGTGTGTGTGTGCGTGTGCGTGTGCGTGCGCGTGCGCGAGCGCGTGTGCGTGTGTGTGTGTGTGTGTGTACACAGCATAACTCAAAAACGAAAAGTTGGTTAAAAACCAAAGTTGGTATTTAAGTTTAATATCCTTGAAGGATGCGACACGAAGATTTTTAAGAAAATAGCCCCACCCTAAACTACGCTTTACATGGAAAATTTTTCGAAAATTTTGATTTTCTTGAAAATGGCTCTAACGATTTTGATTAAAATGTCATAGGTTTGAGATATTTTTATGACAAATGAAATGTATATCTTGAATTTTCTGGCTATAGCCCCTGTAGTCGTATTTACTCTGGACGACTTTTGCATAACTGGTAAACCGTTAGAGATAGACCAAATCATACTATACAAAAAACGTAGATCTTGGTAAAATACACAATTTATGTCTCAATAAATTTTCTTGTAGGGTGAACCATTTCGGAGATATTCCTTATTATGTGTGTGAGTTTCGCAAAACTTAGAACTTTCATAAAATGGATCATCGTTCATTTTTTTATATGTTAAGTGTGCAAAGAGAGCAGAATCTCAAAGCTGTAAAACATTTGACTGTCGCACAAAGCCTACTGTATTCTAACATTCCCCTTGCACCTACAAGGAAATAAGGAATAAGATAATTTGTACAAATGTTTATCTTAACTAACACGAAGATATAGGTATAAGAGTTTATAAGAATGGTTAGTACAAGAGTAGAGAAAGTCATGTGAGTGCAGCACATCAAATTTGTAGAAACAGGTCCGTGTGTGTGCGCGTGTGCGTGTGTCTGTGTGTATGTCAGTCTGTGGACAGCATAACAAAAAAAAAAAAAAAAAAAAAAAAAAAAAAAAAAAAAAAAAAAAAAAAAAAATACCGAAAAGTCGGTTAAAAACCAAGTTGGCATTTAAATTTAATGTCTTTGAAGGATGCGACACGAAGATTTTGAAGAAAATAGTCCCACCTTAAACTACCCTTTACATGGAAAATTTTGATTTTCTTGAAAATGGCTCTAATGATTTTAATTAAAGTGCCATATGTCTAAGATATTTGTGTGACAAATGAAATGCTTATTTTGAATTTTCTGGCAATAGCCTACGTAGTCACATTTAGTCTGGATGACTTTTGAATAACTCGTAAACCATAAGAGATAGGCAAAATCTTAGTATACAAAAAGCGTAGATCTCGCTAAATTTTTTTGTAGAGTGGACCATTTGGGAGGCATTCCTCGTTATTTGTGTCAGTTTTGGAAAACTTAAAACTTTTGTGAAATGGAACATCGTTCATTTTTTTTATATGTTAAGCGTGCAAAGAGAATGGGATCTCAAAGGTTTAAAAGATTTGACTATCGCTTAAAGCCTACTGTATTCCAATACTCTCCGTGCAGCTACAAGGAAATAAGCAATAAGATAATTTGTACAAATGTTTATCTTAACACGAAGAAGATATAGGAATAAGAATTTGTAAGAGTAGTTAGTACAAGAGTAGAGAAAGTCATGTGAGTGCAACACATCAGATTTTTTTATATAGTAAAGTTTGCTCTATCTCTTACGGTTTACCAGTTATGCAAAAGTCATCTAGATGAAATAGAACCAACAGGGCGGTACCCAGAAAATTCAAATTATACGTTTCATTAGTCATAAAAATATTTCAAACATATAGCATTTTTATCAAAATCGTTAGAGCAATTTTCAAGAAAATCAAAATTTGCAGATGTGAAGATCAAACCACACTTTAAATTAGCATCATGCATTACATTCTGGATAATCTCAATTGCAGAAGCATCTTCTTTGTTCAGTTCATTTTCATTTTCTACTGATGCAAAAGCTTCAAAATGATCTGCATAATATACCACGGCTTTAAAATAAATAAATAAATATTTTGTTGTTTAACGACGCTGTCAATTGCCAGGATCACATCAGCGTCGCCGGTGTGCCGGAATTTCGTCCCGCAGGAGTTCTTTTACATGCCAGTAAATCTACTGGCATGGAGCTGTCGTTTTTAAGCACACTTAAAAACCATCGGCCTGGGCCGGGTTTGGGATCAGTAGGCCAGCGTCTAACCAACTGAGCCACCCAGACCGACACCACGGCTTTAAGCCATGTACCCCAACTAGTGACTACCGGTATAAGAGGCAATGGAATGTCCGGATTAATATTGTTGAAAGTATCAGTCTGTGATGGGGCTTTTTCGAACACTTTTCCTACTGTGGACCAGCTTGTCCACGTTAGGTTAAAATTTTACAATGGCTTCACACAATCTATGCAGAGTGTGAACGATGCAAGTTACTTGAAACATATTTGGGAAGCTTACACTTAGGCCTTGTGCAGCTTTCTTCATATATGCTGCAGAGTCTGTAAGCAGAAGCAATACATTGTCATATTTTACACCATTTGACCATAAGGTGTCCAAAGCTTCATTGAACACCCTAGCTATGGTTACATTATTTGCAGCTGGCATTTCTTTAGCCTAGCAAGAATGTTTGTTAAGAAGTCTTTTTTCAATATACCAATGGCTGTATTTCCCACATTTCTACCGTTGGCATCAATAGTTCTGTCAGTGGCAGCCCATATTTATTCATTTTCACAAATGGACTTTATGTGACCTAATGTTTTCTCATAGCAATTTGGAAGATAATTTTTGTGTAGTGTCAACTCAAGTGAATTTACATTTGTATATTTAGTAAAAAGCTTTCTGAGCTCAAGATTGTTCACCTTCTAAAAACAAATGTCCATTGAAATAAATGCTTTACACAAATTTAAATAACATTCTGAATGTTTTGGTACGCTGGAAGAAGAGGATGGTGTTGATCCTCCTATAAGAAGTTGCCTCGACAAAGCATGTAACGCAGCTGCTACGAGCTTAATTCCTGACGAATGTTGTACTTACCTTCGAACAGATGTCGCACGAGGCTGGCAAAGTAATATTTTTCCACCAGGGTAAAAGTGTTAACATTCACGTACACTTGATTTCATCTTTAGCATTTTTCATTCACATTGCTAATTAACACATCTTACTGCTTTGCAACAGGGCCCAGTATGTTACGTCATTGCTTAGCCAGGTTTGGCAGACATGCACAGAGAGATCCAAATACATGGAAACCGCTGCGCGGTGTTTTTCCACTATGCAGACGGAAGCGCTTTAACAGCAGCTGATATACACAAGGTCACGAGCATAACTTGTTTTTCTCTGCTCTGCTCACAATCAATATTGAGCTGACACGATATCGTGCGGCCGCATTATTACCAGTGTGCTGTATTATTTAGTCCTGTACTTAGTCACAAAGTGTATTATGGCTCAGCATTTGTTGTCTACTGCACAGCGTCTATTTATGTATGGTTCGTAAGTGTTAACTCAGCTCGCCAGGTGCAAGTGCGATTTGCAGAAAGATTTCCAGGTGTAAAAGTTCCGCGCCGTACAACAATCCATGAACTTTATAGTACATTTCAGGCCACAGGAAGTGTTTAGGCTCAGAAATCTAAAAGAACGGCGTACGGTTCTTACCGAAGAAACATTAAACGACATCGGTCATCGTTTGGAGAATTCCCCTCAGATATCGCTTAGGCGTCTTTCACAACAGGCAGGCATTTCTTGCCACTCTGTGCAGAGAGCTACTAAATTGCTGAAGTTAAAACCATATAAAATAACTGGGGCACATGCTCTTCAACCAGGTGATCTGTAATTAGGCGCACATTTTGTGAGTGAACTCTCAATAGTGTATACAATGGCGAAATAGACCCACATTTTTCACGGATGAGGCTTGGTTCCAGCTTCATGAATATGTGTGTACACAAAATAATCATTATTGAAGCTCTGAGAAACCTAATATTGTTCATAAAATACACCTTCATGACGAAAAAAGTGGTGTATGATGCGCCATTAGTGGAGAAACAGTTACAGGCCCAGTATTTTTCGAGTCAACGGCCCCGTGAGCGTGATTTTGCCGTTTTTCAATAAGACCTCAACAGCACGAACAGCCAATCTTTCGATGAAAACAATTGAAAGTGTGTTTCAGGACAGCATTATTGGTAGAAATTTGTGGCCCCCTCGGTCCCCCGACCTAACCCACTACGATTTCTGTCTCTGGGGATAACTTAAAACATAACGTATACAAGACAAACCCACACACCCAGAAATAATTAAAACAAAATATCCGTCAGGAAATTGCCAGCATTTCTCAGTGTGAACTACAGCAGTGATGGATGATTTCCTAAAGAGGTGCCAAAGATGTATTCACAACGAAAGTGGCCAGTTTCAGCATTTTCTCTCATTATTATATTGGTAAGTAAAGCCTTTAAAAGTAATTTTAAAAATGTTGTATGGTTTTATCCGCGTAGTTCTGTGACGGGCTATCGGCGACGAGCGCAGAGGACCCGTACAAACACAGCGCAGCCGGTCTTTTGGATCACCCGTTATGACGGAACCTGAGGTACAATTCTGTAACTATACGGTTGGCAAATTCAGTTGAGCCAGCGGATATCGAGTGTCATGACTCATGACTAATGAATTACGACTCTCATAATTTATGACATAATTTTATGTTGTAAATAGAATAAGGAAAGCGCTAAAATGTTATTTATAGAGAAATTATCAAACATATTTTATACAATGTCTGAAAAAGTACTACATAATATACGTATTTATGAGAAAAATGTAAAAAATATTTATTCACATTTTATTCTTTACTAAATATGTGTTATTATTTGAAATCGAATCTTGCAAATACACTTCTTGGACCTAAATTGGAATATTAAACTTTGTTTTACTTATGTACATTATTAAGGAGTAAAAATATTTCGTTACATAGAAATCTGGCCCTAATGATAAAGCATCATAATACTAGCAGAAAATGGAAGTAGTACGTCTTTTTTGAGTTGCGTGATGATTTCTTTGGTTATATATTTAGTGACTCATATTAAAATGTTGGTATGTAGCGTCATTTTTGCTTTTGGTAACCTGTATATGGGTGTATTCTTTCTAGTTGGTTACCGCTAAAAATGTTCAGTTCCAATATGGATGAGGAAAGCTGAATGCCGGAATGGATCAAGACAATGCCAAGGAAAAACTACTAAGCGCTAAAAGATGAAATGGCCACGATGTTCACCGACTTCCACTGACAACACTGATTTCAATCTAGTAGAATTTGCTTACATTTGGAGTAAAACCCAAGTTACAAAAGCTTTATGCAGTTAAATTTGAACGCAAGAAAGGTTCTGAGCGAATAACTAGGTATATTGTTATAGTGTTTAACGCCCGCTTTTACTACATACGGCACCGCAGGCGGTGACACTGATGACACATGGAATGAAGATGGAGCACCGGTGGAATGAGATGGCGGGGGAAGCCGGAGCACCCGGAGAAAACCCGCCCTGACGCCGCTTCGTCCACCACGAATACCACATGCGGGTCCCTGGGATCGAACCCGGGCCGCTTAGGTGGTAGGCGAGCGCGCTAACCGCTCGGCCACGGCGCCGCCAATAACTAGGTATGTTATTTTTCACAAACGTATAATTAACTTCAGTGAGACTTGGATGAAGGGTCACCTAATTCTCAGGCATTCTTGCATAGATTACATCCTACTGATTCCAGAACTCCTCGTTATCTGGTGTCGGTCTGGGTGGCTCAGTTGGTTAGACGCTGGCCTATGGATCCCAAGGTCGCGGGTTCAAACCCGGCCCAGGCCGATGGTTTTTAAGTGTGCTTAAAAACGACAGCTCCATGTCAGTAGATTTACTGGCATGTAAAAGAACTCCTGCGGGACAAAATTCCGGCACACCGGCGACGCTGATGTGATCCTGGCAATTGACAGCGTCGTTAAACAAGAAAATAAAAAAAAAAAAAACTCGTTATCTGGCAAAAGCATCATGGTACGCTTCCAAAGCAACGCTGCTCCTGGCAAAGCGATCAGGCGTATTGACCTTGGTTGTCGGAGCGCTACGTTCGCTTATCTGTCGACTAGAGCAGCAAAATACCAAAAACTTGCCGTACAGTCAGTAATGCAACACAAGTGGATGATCTCTTGCATCTACATCTGAACAGAGTGCACATACACTGCCGCGCCGTGTATGTGCGATAGGGCCACGTAAACAACTCGGCAGTTTCATATTCTCTCCGATACGTTTTATGGATTTGTCACCTACTACACAACGATCTACAGATCTCTACAATACAAACAAATCATCTCGTAGTCTTCAGTATCAGCAGCGCTTAAATAACAATCCGAATGCCCTTGCAATCAATCTATTAGACAACGTACCACGATTGACCGTCTACCACTGTAATTGCAGCATCATAAATCATTAAAAAAGATCCTGCACCGATGGTATAAGAATGGAATACGTTGTTCTTAGCTAATGCTGGATTTCTGACAATGAAGTTATTAATCCTCTTGCTCTCAAATATTTTTCACTGATGGATGGGGCGCTAGAAGTGGCCGGGCATATTTGAAGGTGGTCTCGGTCCATTTCCTCTAATTTGACATTAAAGAGAGCAATAGCAGTAATAGTAACCGTTTTTTAGAGAGCACCATATTTTTATGTTTTGGCGCTCACATCGCTCTCTCACAACCCCCAGAATGTCTGGAGGACCACACCTGTCGTTGGTTTACGGGTCTCACCGACCTGACCGGGAGAATTATCAAAATAAATTCACCGACCATATCCTCTGTTTACCAATCAGAGGAAGTATACATGCCATGACAGGTCAGCATGTTAGGGGTTAAGAGTTTAGAGAGAAATTAGAGAAATGGAGAGGTTGGAAAAATAAAGACTCCCTAGCCCTCAGGAACCCTAATAGCATCGGGATCGGAAGAGAACAAGAGATGACCAAGGTAAGGTCAGATAGAAAAGCTACAGTGAGGAGCAAAACACCAGTAAGTGGAAGTAATGTTCTGCTCAGCTTGGGTACCTTGTGGTCGCCATTCACATATCCCGTAGATGGAGACCCTTGAGAAAAAACATAAATTTTGTAATTGTAGCATGCTGTGACCTTTGCCAGAAGTGCAAGCAAAGGAATGTAGCTTATCAGTTTGGTCAGTATGTATTTTATGTACGTGTGTAGGCATTTTATGAATGGAATATGCTTTCCTTTATGTACAGAGGACATGGCAGCCATCAGCTTACCTCACAGTTTTGAAAAGCAACATTTCAGCAATCATCGTAAATTAATATGCAAATTTTGCAAATTCAATTTCAGTTCACCTATAGAAAAAAGTTACTGTTTCAATGAAGTAGTGGAAAAAAGGATTCCAGTGTTGGGCGAATTGCTTGCAAAAGTAGGCTTAATCAACAATATGTGGCTTATGTTATAAGATTTCTTTTGGCAAAACATCACTCAGCAGTCGAAATTCATCGTGAATTGTGTACAGTATGTGGTCCTAACATTATAAGTGAAAGTGCTGTCCATCAATGCGGACGACTTTTTAAAAATGAAAGAACAAACATTCATGAAGAAAGCAGAAGTGGTAGGCCTACTCTTGTGAATGAAGACCTGGTGAACAAAGTGGATGGAAAAGTTCGTGAAAACCTTCGGTTCACGATAACGAAGCTTTCCGATCATTTTCCCGAAATTTCTCGGAGTCTTTTGCACGAGATAGTAACCTAGGCTATCACAAGTTTTGTGCTCGTTGGGTACCAAAACTGCTGACCGACGACCACAAAACCAAAAGAATGAGTTCTGTCATAGACCTTCTCGGTATGCCACTTAAGGAGACGCATTTTTAAACAGAATTGTTACTGACAGTGAGACATAGATGGCCTACGTGAATGTTGAGACAAAGCGGCAGTCAATGCGGACATACCGTTTCTCAAGCAAACCAAAAAAGGTCCTCCAAACCTTGTCTGCGAGGAAAATCATGGCTATGGTTTTTTGGGATTGCAAGGACATCTTATAGAACGTGCCACGACTGTCAATTCTGAAGCCTATTGTGAAACGTTGAAAAGCCTATGAAGGGCAATCCAAAACAAGAGTCGTGGTCTTCTGACATCTGGTGATGTGTTTCTGCATGACAAAGCTCGCCCACACAGCTTGAAGAACAAATGAACTTTTGGCCGGTTTCCAATGGGACGTTTTTGACCATCCTCCCCTACGCCCCGGGCTTAGCTCCCAGTGATTCTTATCTGTTCCCGTACATGAAATAGTGGCTTGCATCTCAGTGCTTCACCAATGATGAAGAGCTTCATCACGCCGTGACGGGTTGCTATGTTCACAGGCGGCAGTTTTATGTAGAGGGTATTTCAAAGACTGTTAAAAGGTACGACAAGTGCTTGAACTTGTTCGGTGAATATGTGGAACAATAGAAAAAATGTAGTTTTCATATATAATGATGAATTTTTTTATATCAACTGGTTTAATTTTATTTCCAAACGGATATTACTTTCTGGACCGTCCTGTACAATAGTGAGAAGTAAAAGCAAGCATTTTGCATGGTGCCTTGGTCCATGGTGAGCAGAGTTTAGGGACATTGAACACGTCAGGCCACTATGCAACATGCATTATGACTAGTCATATACCCCCACCAATAACACTTTTTCCTTGTTTTCCTGTAATGTACTATATTTTTAGATAACATGGAAGGTTATGATACATTTTTATTGCTGAATAGTGACATTTCTGGAGCAGTTTTAAGCTACTTTTCTGGTCTATGCAAATTTGTTACATGCCTCGTACGGTGGCCGTGCAGAGAAGGGTTTGTTGTGAAGTTATCATCAGGGTTAGGATTTTTAGGTGTAAATTTCAGATGAAAAAAGCGAAAAGGTGCTCAATTAAGGTTAAAAAAGGACGAAAAGGTCCTGGTTTATTCAACTAATTCAACAGTTTCTCTTTCCTCTATTCTAACTTATTGAATTCAAGGAAGTACATCAAATTATCACTCCTCAGAAGAAGGAAAACACATGAAGCTGTTATACTTCAAGACACTAAGCATCTCTACATTTTTAAAAGTAAGTCTTTCTATTAGGACACAGAATGTCTTTGTAGATGCTAAGGCTTCTTTCGACATCCACAGAAACCAGCGGGGCAAATCTTGTATTCACTTGGATCGGCAATTCTACAGATGTGGCGAAATCGTCAATGTCCGGATTCTTCTGAAGACTAAACTCAAGTTTGTCTTTGGCAAAGCCATCTAACTGCTCCCTCACGGAAGTAAAAATATCCCAGTTTCTTCTTTTCCAAACCTTGTTTTTGTAATAGTTTAATAAGTGCAGTCAGCTACTTGTAACTATGGACACAATACAGTTCTATCTGCAAATTGTGTATTTTCTCCGTTAACACAAGCTGCTGTGCCTTGGAAATTGCACCTGCGTCGGCTGGATCCAAAGAAAGCACAAACTCTTTAATTTTGTCAAAATTCTCACACAACATAGTAGCACACTTGATCCAAGATCCCCAGTGGGTAATGAACGGGAAGCTTGGAAGGGACGGGCCAGTGGTTTCCTTGTAGACCACAACATGATTCGGATCTTTCAGCAGGATCTTCTTCAGGGTAGAGATGAACTGATTTGCGATGTATTCATTCCTTATGGATTCACAAACCCTGTGAAGGACATGAACCAAGCATGTCACATGCTTCAACTTAGGAAATAAAGGCTTCAGTTGGTTAACAGCTGAAATCATGTATGGAGCCTGGTTCGTAACCACAAGCAGTTTTTCAAACTCGACACCAGCAGGCCAGAGTTTTTGACAAAAGTCCATAATTGATTACATTACTGTACTGGCATTGGCTTTGTGCAGCTCATACATTGTTAAAGACATGGACTTAACCTTCTTCCCTGCTAAGGGAAAAACTAAAATGTTCAAAACGAATCGTTCCATTGACTATGGTTCATCCACAATGATTCCCACATCGCAGTCAGACACTTTGTCCTTGATTCTGTGTATGGTTTCTTGGTAAACAGGCTCCATGTAGTTTTTTCTTATAATTATAATTATCATTGACATCTTTGTGTATTTTTCAAGAAGTCCCTTGAAGGCTGGATGGTTCACCTTATTGAGAGGAATACCTGCTTGTGTAAGAGCTGCACACAACTCACTGTTGGTTTCCTTAAAACTTTGACTTTTTGAAGAACTCTGTTGAAACGCATTTCGTAATAGAGGCTACCGCGATTTGTTTGCCGGAAGAGTCTTGTTCGTTTAATGCTAGAGTTGGAAATGTGCTGTTTGATACGATCTCGCTGGTGTTTTCATCTAAGTTCCTGAATCGCAAATAGTACATCGAAGAACAGTTCCATCTGTGTTTATGAAATCTTGTTTGAATTCCTGAGCCAGAACAATAAGTCGAGCACTGGACACTTTTGGCATGGTAAAATCTAGTAATGCACTCGTTTAGTAGTGTTACAAAAGGACTAACACCAGTTCAATCGCTAACTCGATGTGAATGTTACACAACTCATTCACTTGCTGTCCACACCCTTATATAACACCGCGACAATTACCAGAACGTTCTCATTCATGCTGGAACTGCAGTCTCAGCTATTTCTAATAGCTTCGAGCAGAACCCAGAGTCATTTCTTGGAACTACGCCTGTACGGTTACTGTTGTCTCTGTGTGACCTTGGAATCCGCGCGAACAGATGACGTGTCGCACTAACAAACTCATATTCACGAACAGTAGGCTACTGATTCTGGTGAAATTATGTACAACGACAATGAGTCGTCAGTTGCATTATTGCGGGCTGCTTTATAGTGGTAAAGCAAGAGAAAGAGGATTTGTCGTACGCAATTGGTTCCATTGTTCTAGGTGTTTTAAACTCCCGCGCAGCGTTTACTGAAAGAGTAAAGCTTATTCCTCACATGTTCACAGCAAGCTGAGATGTTAATTAAAAGTAAAATATTTTATATTGATTAAAATCCTAGAGTAAAATGGAAGGAAACTTAAAAGAAAAACGGGGATTATGGCCATGGGTGGGGGAAAGGGAGAAAGGTGTGTGAAAAAATGTCTCTTTTGGCAACTAGAAACAAAACATCACGCTGTGGTATCTTTCCGAAGAGCTCAATTTACCCTAAGAAAAATCCTAACTCTGGTTATAATTATCCCTTAGACAGCTCAAGAGAGAAAATATGCATTCATCAGCAAGGGGAAGAAATTTTCAACTCCAAAGCAGGATGACAAAGAGCTCCCCTTAGGTACGGCATTTCTCACCTTCAAGCAGTGGCGGCTGGCAATGAAGGACTCTAGAAAAGGTAACATTACATCGAAAGGACTAGTTCAAATATCCTTAACAGGCGTCATGCTAAAATACATTACTACACTTCCTGTTTCTGTTTACCCATTTTATTTCGATTCAAAAGTTTTTTTCACTGCGAATACACGGAAGAATGCCGATGTTTTCATTATGGATGCAATTTCGGACTGCACCTCGCCCGTCCAGGAATCTTCTTATCTTGCTGATATTGCAAGCGGTGCGGAGAGGTGCGTGGATGGATTCGACTATAGATGGGGCCGAGGGGTGTGGAGATGAAAGATAATCCGGGCGGTGTCCGGACGGAGGGGGAAAGCATCCTTGAAACCTTTCTCTGAGCTGTGTGATTGGAGTGAAACAAATCAACGTCGCGTGAGCACTACTGAGTGCTGCCACTCGCACTCCTTACTCTTAAATGGAATTTTATAGTTCAAATTGATTGTAATTGAAATTTAGTTCTGAACTAAATTAGTTGTATCTGTACCATAAAAGCTATAGTGTTGCGTATTCCCATTAACACTACATTCATGTTGGTAATTTTGCTGGCAGGACACATTGAATACATCTTACCTAATAATGTAATTCGCTGTTTGGAAGTAGTTTAACGGTTAAAGAAAATAGCTCTTTCTAGTGGTGTCGTGGTGTGAATCTTCACAGGGACTATATTGAATCATGAACAATGTAACTAGTACACTCACTGCGGCTGTAACATTGGAACGTAAGAAGCTCGGGGCGTTCAAGACGAATATTGAATATTGAAGAAATTCAAAATCTGATCGGACATCTGAATAAATATTATGCAAGGTCAGAAGAAATAATGGTCTAAACGTAGACTGAAAATGAAATGGACGCTACTTATTTCGTCAAAAAAGAAGGGGAAAAAGAATGTTTTTTTCAACACAGAGTGTTGTGTGCTGGAATTTTAATAGATATTGACTGAGATCTGGGTGTATTACATATAATAATAATAATAGTAATAATAATAATAATAATAATAATAATAATAATAATAATAATAATAATAATAATAATAATAATAATAATAATGTAACGTAATGACGGCGGGGTTCTACTCTAAAGCTGGTAGCCCTCCTTTTTTTTAACATCCTTCAACGCAATGTCGGACGGTGAGTGAATGAAGTGGGCGAAATGATGCTCAAATGAGCCCGAGGTCCTTGGAGCTTTAAGTTACCCGACATTCGTCTTCTCAGGATAACCCTCGGAAAAAGCCTTACCCGGATAACTTACCCTAAGCGAGATTCGAAGTCGCGACGTCTTGAAAGCCGACGCCGATGTGCCTCAATTTCAACTTTTAAGGCTTTTTTACGAGCCTGTCCTTTCGAGCTTTTCGGCGAACATATCAATTTGGCTTGGGGTTCATAGGCCACACCTTGGGTGCCTTGGATGGGGGAGATAGGGATCGACCTCAGTTTCGGAGTCTGTTGGCGATCCTCCGCTTGAAGGTCGAAATTGCGGCACTTCCGCTCGTCACCGTCCTCGGGGCTCAAGCTGGTCGTTGTGTCCTCCCACGCGCGAAATTTGTGCTCGCGTAGTCGGAGACGCACCTCGTAGAGAAGGTGCCTTAATAGCGCTAGGTGGTGTGGCGTGCGGTGTCGCTGGTAGAGTCGACGAACTGGTAGGAGCGGTGGATGAGCAGAACAAGTTCTACTGATAACATCTGGTTGAAGAGGAGCTGAGGTATTGGTGGTGAGGTAGCAGACAGTTCGCGTCACGATGGAGGTAAAGGGCGAGACTGAAGCTTCGAAGGTTGGGATATTTGTGATGTTTGGTTTAGCACGGATGGAGTTGAGGCAACCTTAATGCAGTCCCAATCGACGTCTCGATGTTGTAGCGGAACGTCATGACTGCAACCCGGGTTTTAATCTCGACAAACACGGGATTATGATCTGAATGAAGTTCGTTGACCGGTGTGAGTGATAGACGGTAGGGGGAAAGGTTTTGACGATCGCGAAGTCAATGACCGATGGTCATCCTCGACCTCGCGGGTAGTGACTGGGTTACCAGGGGGCCTCTGAACTGAGGTTCCGCATCTACCATGCGAATGATTTCATTGACTCTTATGTCCACACGGGTTCCAACTTGCCAACGCGGATGTTTGACGTTGAGGTCTCCGGCTAGAATGACTTGCTGATGTAGGGCGCGGATGGAGAGATAATCGTTAATTAGGAACTGTCTCACGGGCGGGTGGCACAGACACCAAGACTTCCGTTCCTCCAAGGTGAACACTGGCGGCCGTGACCTGTAGAGTTTGTAGGTGAGGGAGCTGGACCGGTCAATGGAGTACACTTCTCACGAAGATCGCCATACGGCCTCCTGGGCAAGCCGTGCGATCCGTCCTGAGGCAGTTACAGCCCGGGAGTCGGGAGGTGTTGGTAGGTCGGATGTGTTTCCGAAACTAAGATGAGGTCTAGGGCGTGTGCTCCGGCAAAATGTTGGAGCTCGGTTTCCTGAGCCATATCACACTCGTTCCAGAACGTGAATAGAAACCAGGTACGAGACCTAGTTGGATCTGCTATTTTGGGCAGTCTGGATGACGCTGGTCAATAAAGCGAGCATCTTCCTGGTAGTGACCATTTTGTCGGCTGGGTCGGTGGAGGAGATGAGCTTCACCAGCACCTCGGTTTCTGCGGCTACTGCTGCAGCCACACTAGTACATCGGATTTCTGTAGTGGAGGGGATCTATTGAGGGTTTGGTGTTACGAGAGGCTAGGCGGCGCTGGCCTGTCATCGGCTGGCGCGCGCGCGTGGGAGCAACATGCTCACGTGAAACCTCGGAAACGGTAGTCGACTTCTGAGAGCGGCGACGCCTGCTGGACCTGGGGAATAGGGAGATCGCTGGAGGTTTGGTTTGTGCTCGGAGGGGTGGTTGTGTGTGAGCAAGTGACCTCACGGTTCCTTGTGCGACTGCAGCATACACTGTGCCCTGAAGTTGTTGTACAGGTCCTGCTGGTGCAGGGCGAGACGAGGACGGCCTTCCTGGCCGGGCAGCTTCCACAGCACGCTACGTACTCCCCGCGGCTGTTTGCACGTATGGACACATCAGTGACAGCACGCGGACAGACCTGTTTGGGGTGAGAGTCACCTCACCTTAAGCAGCACAGGTTGTGGTGGCAAAAGTGGCCGGAGTGGTAAATCCAAGACACCGATGGCACTGAGAAAGACGCCAAGAATCTTTGGAAGGTTCGATGTGAACCCGGAGGGTAACAGTACACCGTCTATGTTGGCCTTCGGGTCGTTGGCTCGTTCCACCGCTACGAGAGGGGGAGGGGTTTCTTGGGCCCTTGTAGAAGAGATCGACATGACCTTAAGGAAGCCAAGGGACCCAATTAAGTTGTCCAGGTTAATGCGCGGAACATGTCGTTTGGGGGTTTGTGGTTGGGAGTAGGGTAAGCCCTGTTTCACCCATTCGGCCAATCGGGCTAAACGCCTCACGGAACTGGTCTTCTGCTAGTGTGAAGTTTTCGTCGCAGATGAAGGGCCAGATGAGCTGTGGCCCTCTTCTCGGGCCTTGGATTATTCACAGAACAGTGACGTTCTGCCACTGCGGGTGAAATAGCTATGCGCACACTGCAACAGTTGTAGGAGTCAGACTCCAAATGTTGGCCTACGCGTAAATCTTGTCCGCGTGGGAGGCCCTGTTTGTGTACGTCTTCTTGATAGTTTACCCGTTTTAATAGCACACGCTGGGGTGTTGATCTGACTTCCTCCTATGATTATCGCTCTCTGATCTGATCGAAACTGGATTCCGGTTGAATTGTGTATTCCTCACATGGGCGTCGATTTTAAATCACCTCATCCTACACCACTGTGGCATCAGATTGAGTTTTGGCGCTTTTCCATGGAACCCAGTTATCAGCTTGAGTTTGGAGCTTGCTGAACATCCGTTATCTTATTGGTGCGATGTTCGGTGTAGTTATGCATGCAGACTCTTTAATCTGCGGGTCATCCGTCTTTTGCTCTTGTCTTTGTAACGATTCACTTGACCATTATTACTGGACGAACTCTTTACCCTGATTCCTCCTGGAGTTCACTTTTGCTCTTTCAGTTGTTGGACGACAATTTACCGACGACGTTTCCCAAAGGAGAAGCATTATTTTGCCTATGGCTCCGACCCGAAGCCTTGGCGACATGGGGTAGATGTTCATGGCGAGTCAACGCCAGCTTCTGCTTCGTTCAGCCGTATTAGTTATTTAGGCGTACTTTGGACTCAGCACTTTTATGCACACTGATGGCTTGAAGGACGATCGGGGAGCAGGATGTGCTTTTATTCATGAGGTTTCCCCTTTTACCGCAGTGCTCGATTTTTACAGCTATGTATCTGTATCAATAAATGCTATGTTAGCTATCCCTATGAAGTGTCCAAAAATAAAATTAATTTTCAGATGGGTAGTGCTACAGGCAGTGCTTTCGTGTATAATGTGGATGCGCACAAGTACCTCCTTTTGGGTGCCAGTTCAGGTTTTATCGCCGAGCTATTTGCCATATTGTGTTTCTTACTTTTTATCTCCACCTTAGTTCTTGGATGTTTTACAGGTACTATATGCTCCGATTCCGAGCGCCATTCAGTCCCTGAAGCGTTTTATCGGCTCCTACGCATTCATTGTGAAAATTCAGACACTTTTCTGTGAATTCTGTCGCTGATACCAATTAGTGTTAGATAGCCGTGTGAGCGATACTGGCAATGCGGTTGGTAAGTCCGTACGCCATTTGCCAGAGTTTTACACTTACACACACATCAACTCACACACACACACGCGCGCGCGCGCCCCGCACAGTCTCTATAGAAATGGCGCTAGTTGTTGAAAACACACGTAAATAAAAACTTTCTTTTGTAAAACTTCGTGTCGAATGTTCTCGATTGTCCGAGATATTCTCATGGGCGCCAGTCGCTTGGTGTGGGTGTGTGGGTTTTACATTGCCCTCAATGTTAGTCAACAATCCAATAGCCCTAGATAAGGCACTACCTTTCGTCTCCAGTGTTGTTTTGGATAACTTGTCTAACTTGTCATATACAGTTTCGGAATGTTTTAAACTGATTCCATTTTCTGCCCTTTCAACATTTTTATATTTTACCATATAGGCCTTCTCTGCTGTTCCGGTTGTCAATTTTGACTTAGGGACCAAATGACCCAGTTGTTGACTGTCCTTTAAGCCCCGCTCACGCACTCACTAGCTAAAAATGGATGTTACATCACAGGCTTAGTATTGCAGTTCCACGTTTTCCCAAGAATGAGACACCAAAATGTTCAAGGAAATTTTCCTATCTCAAAGTAGCCTTTACATAGAACATTTGAATTACTTTTGAAGTTCTGCAAACCAGCAAGTGGCAGGAGCGAAGAAACACATGGAAGAACTTGGCTGTGAGATGAAAGACCCTGGCCGACGCGTTAACACCCTGGATGGCTTTGGGGAACAAGTTAAGGTTAATGTCGGGTAATGGCATAGCCTCCTAGAAGGCAGTCAACGACAGCCAATGGTAGCGCGAAAGAACTCAAAGTCAGTGTGGAAGACACGCTTGGCGAAAAACTGAACAACTTGAAGGCCTGGGTGTTAACATCCGCGCGTGTCAAGCCGCACACGTACGAGACGTCTACTTTCACCGATAACTTGCCGCCACGGCACACAATCGTTGGTCAACGGAAGAGAAAGCCGCGCAACTGGTAGCTAGCCTCCATGGAACGGGCGGCCAAAGTACTGAACGCGATTCCGATGTCGGTGACATACAGAGACCTCTGAGAGTCTCTCGAAAACCGGTTCGGAAACCACTATCAGGCCGGGACATCGCAGCCAGTTCTCGTCAGGGTTATAATATCCAGTGGAGACGCAACAAGAGTTTGCTTTGGTCATTCAACAGCTTGTGTAATAGGCTCTGGAGACGCCCGGCTCTTGTCCCAAGAATTCACCAATTCCATCGAAGGGTTGCGCGACGCCGAGATACGTCAGCGTCTAATACTCAGCGATTACAAGACTATCCAGGATACGCTAACGGCTGCGCTGAGCATGGAGATGGCCAAAGTAAGAACTGCCCTGCCCTCGAAGACCAGGAGCATCCGACATAATGGGCACGTAGGAATAAGCCCAAGGACGTCGATGGGGGTCCTCCAGGGGTGTGTGCAGTGGGGATGTCCTACCAGGACATTCGCCGAGGGACTATACACACCGGGCCGACGAGCAGTTGGAAAACGTGTGAGTACCTGAGTAAACAGTGGTAGGTAGGGTTCATCATCAACACCTGGAGTGACCTTGTGCAGGAGGGTAGACAAGCTCGTCGCAGAAGGATATTTATGAGGGAAGCGGCACAAGATATTGTTGGATACAGGCGCAGCCGTGACCATGATCCGACCTGACTTAGCGAAGGGCCATCGACAAACCAGATCGGCCCTGCCAGCTAGTGAAGGCATCGGCGACACCTTGCCTAATGAGGCCTACCATAGTTGACCTTGGGACGAAGCATTATATGTCTGGGTGTTAGTTTTGACAATCACTGAGGAGGTGATAAGACTCGACGCCGCCAGGGGTGACGCGAATGTCGACATCGGTAGAAGGACCTTGAAACTAGCTCGGGCCGAAGTGACGCTTCGGAGCCCAAACCAACGTCCGAGGAACTGTACGTTAATTGATGGACGTGGTAGTGCCCATGAGAATTGAGGTGGTTGTAAACAAGAGCGTAGAGGGCAGCCGTACCTAGTGCTCGGCCGAAAGATGCCCTTGGACGGATAGTGCCACACGGGGGCACTTTTGATTGCCTCCTTTAGGTGTTTGCGAGGCTGTTGAATCCATAGGACAGCCATCGAGACGTGCAATCCCTAGCGTATCTGGGGGAAGTGCGAAGCATCTGTAAGTGCGACACTTGCGGAGCTAGTGCCATTGTAAGCCTCTGGCTCCAGCTGAAAGATCTGTCGAAGAGGGGGCGAACATCTGACCGAAGAATAACAGGAAAGGGCCCTAAATTGACTTGGACGTTACCAGCTAGTCATTGGCCAGGGGAACTATGATTGAGGCCGCACCGACCGGCCGATTGCTACACCACATCGACAGCGGGGACATCTGAGCTATCTGGCAATCATCAAGACGTGTTCCTTTGGCCAAGCAGAGGTACGGTCCGTGCTGCAGGACAAGATATCTAAGAGGTCATCGAGGGTCCGGCACCCCTTGTGGCTCCACTGTGCTTATGGTGTAAAGGAACGATAAACATTGCTTCTGCGTGGACTACCAGTTGCTCAACGTTCTCACCCAAAAGCACTGCGTTCCTTTACCTCGGATTGACAACTTGATGGCCAAGGCCTTTGACATTTGCCGGTTATGCCGTGTGGCCTCTGCAATGCATCACGCACTGTGGAACTAATGGAGTCAGTGATGAGGCGAGTTACTTACAACGCCCGCCTGCTGTACTTCGATGTCATCAGCATTGGCAGCACCTTCGATGACCGACTGCAGAACCTGAGCAACGTATTACGTAGAGCGCATGCAGTCAACCTGGAGCCGAACCGGAGAACTGCCATCTTTTCAGTAAGATGGTTCGCTACTAGAAACAATCTCACCAATTGGTGTGGCCGCGAAGCCTGAGTTTTGTCAGTCTGGGTGGCTCAGTTGGTTAGACGCTGGCCTGCTGATCCCAAGGTCGCGGGTTCAAATCCGGCCCAGACTGATGGCTTTAAGTGTGCATAAAAACGACAGCTTCATGTCAGTAAATATACTGAATGTAAAAGAATTGTGGGACAAAATTCCGGCACCCCGGTGACGCTGATGTGATCCCAGTAATTGACGGCATTGTTAAACAAAAATAAATAAAAGCTGGTTCACACAGTGAGGGGGTTATGTAGTGCACATCCGAGGAGGGAGCAACTGGCGAACACCCGTTTAGCGCCGTTCCTCGCAGAAGTGAATAGTGAATAGGAACTAGGCCGAGCTGGGAGCAGATCGCGTCCAGGTTTAACGAGTATAATTCCTGGGCCCATTGGAACTGATTGAGGATTGAGGACAGTGTGCTGCAGCTAATCTTGGCTCAGATAATGGAACATCCTGAGAGAGGAGCTGTTGTTTCATCGGAGTAATGTTATGGAAGTGGTGATAAAAGTGCATTGGGGTGCCTCGGGAGGGCATCTTAGATCTACACAGTATAAGTTGCGACAGCGGTACTAATGGTTGAAGCTACAGGCAAATGCTGAGAGGCAGTGCCACCAACATCGTGTGCGGCTAATAGCCGTATAACGGGTCTCATCTACATAGCTTGACTGTTCCCTGTCTGCAACAGATGTCTGTGGCCATGTAGAACCTGAGGTGGCCGTAGATGTAAGGGGTCTCTAACCAGGAGGTGAAGACGCTCGTGGAGTGCCTCGTGGAAGTACGGTTCTTCAGCTTTGAAGTGCCTCTAGAACTACACAGCGATCAGAAACTTCGAGTCGAACCCCATAAGAGAAACGCTAGAGCTACTCGGAGTACACAACACGCACACGACGCCAATCCACTCGTAGTCGTACGATGTGGTCAAGCTGTACATTAATAGCCTTGAAGAGAGGAAGTTCGTTATCAACTACCGCAAGGACTGGGTGCTGCTTTTCTTACGGGCCTATGCTCCATCTATCCATGACAGCACCGTTGTGGTTTGCTTGCGACTTGATAGTTGCGAGCCGCCTGGGGTAGGTTTTCTTCTTCTTCTTTTTTTTTTTCTTTTTTTTTAATTTTTTAAATTAACGTCCTCCAACATTGTGTCATATTGGACGAATGAAATGAAATGGGTGAAATGATGCTCAAATGGAGCTTTAAGTTATCAGACATTCGTCTTCCCAGGGTAGGGAAAACCTCGGAAAAAACCTTACCCGGATAACTTACCCTAAGCGACATTCGAACTCGCGACCTCTTGAACGTGAGGCAGACATGCTAACCATCACGTTACCGAGGCGGGCGCCTGGGTTAGCACAGCCAGGAGTTGACTATACGGAGAACATCGTGAACCGTCTTCTTGATGCACTCGAGGTAACCAGTCAACAAATCCAGATTCCGAGCGCCCGGCGAGGACCGGCAAGCCAATAGTCTAAGATTCCAGCAGGGTGATTTGGTATGTCGGTATCGCCTCATTCCCAGGGGCCTACTTTAGTAGGTACGGGAAATGGTGCTTCCGGGGTCCTTAGTCACACACTCGATTGGGTTCCTCTAAGAGGTGAGAGAGCAATGCCAAACGCCTTACTCAGTCCACACATGTTTGGCCTACAAAGCTATAGCGTCCTGAACACACTGCGATGGACACTTTTCGCGCGGGCATTTGCTGGTTGGGGAGACGTAACGGGTGACTGGGAAACCGCGTAATGCCCAGCCCCTGTTATCATGTAAGACGCGTTCGTATCCGCTGATGAAGCCCAGTCCCGGGGAGGGGCCTGTCGTTGGGCTGTTGCACTCTTGAATGCAATTAGGTCCATCTGTCTATAAACTGGGGGTGAAACCCTATGGTGAGCAAGGTTCAGGTCAGGACTCTTACCTAAGCCGTGGTGGCGCTAATGTGAGCATACCATCGGAGACGTTTGCAATGGTGGAGGATACTATCGCCATGATATATTCCAAACCACACACTAAAACACAGGTTATTGTAAAGGAAGAAACAGTCGAGCGGCCATTAATATTAGTAATAACTAGAACTGAGGAGGGAAAAACTTAACGTTGGTGAATCCAGTTATTACTCGGAAGGGGTCTTGACAAAATAGCTGGCTCCGTGAAAGTGTACACTATATCTCGCAATGGCACCTTTCTGGTTTAAGCTAGTGCAGCGTCCCAGGCTACCACTATACTAAAAGCTAATTGTTAGCCAGCTATCCGGTACATCTAGAGATGCACAGGACTTTGAACCACCCCCCCCCCCCCCCGCGCGTATTTGTAAACACCCACGCATTTTGTGGTATAGCTAGTGAGGAGATTCCGGCGGCCCTAGAAGACTAAGTGTGACAGCAGTATGTCGGGTTCAGAGGAAAGAGGGAGACAAATACCTGCCCACTCGCACCCTGTTCCTTCCCTTTGATTGGGTAGACAGGGTTAAGACAGGTTGTGAAGTCGTTGGAATTCGGCCATACATCCCGTAACCTCTGAGATGCTGTAAGTGTCAGCGCTTTGCCACACTAGTGATTTCTGCAACGGTAAAGCTGCCTGCGTGAACTGTAAAGACATCACGCACGACGAAGCATAAACATCACCTCCTATTTATATTCGCTGCACCGGAGAACATCCATCAGGTTCCCGAGAACGCCCCAATTATGGAAGAAAAGGCCGTCCAGGAGATCCGGTTAGGGAGGTTTCCTCGGAAGCCCGATACTCTTGCGTTTACGCCATCCTCTATCCCTGAGTCCGGTACCTAGTCCTCGGTTGCAGCTAAATCCGTACCAGGTCGGGAAATACAACACAAACTAGCGAATTACATCTTCAGACAAGATTCTCGTACCTAGCTCACATCCAAAGCGTTTGACATCGCCCAAGTCCTTATCCTCTATAAACACGATAGTTGTATAGAAGAGCTCAGAGGAGTCAACCTGGACAAATAAGATTGGCGGACCCGTAGTTTATGACGCTTCACCGATAAAGTTTAAGACCCAATATAATAGACCCAGCTTCCTAAAAGATGATGATAAGGTTGCTTCCAAGACATCAAAGGGACAGAAAAGTCCAAAGACGCCCCAAGGAAACCCTCTTCTGGTATGGACAGAGATCGGCGATTTTCACCTTCGCTGGTCTCTGTTTCTAATCGGTTCGAAGCTATCGATCCGAAATTCGCTATGGGAAAACGGAACCCATCTGTAGAGGAGATGGTGCAAGAAGATTTCGCCCATACTGCAAGAGGGCCAAAGAAAAAGATTCAGGATAAAACTCAAGGAAAAAAGGTTTTAGCCCATCACATAAGAAAAGCGCCAAATTGAATCGGCCCGACGTGTAATATTCCAATCTCCGTCGCACATGTCCTTCTTGATTGTCCGCGGTACGCACGTGAGCGCCAGTCCGTTGGCCTGGGCCTTACACTGTCGTCAGTTTTAGGCAACGGCCCAGTATCTGTAAATACAGTGCTGCGGTTTTGTTCCACAATTGATTTTATGAAGCAAGTGTAAGGTTATTTTATTTAAGAGATTTTAGCCTTTTAGATTGCCGTATTTTTGGGTTTTTAAACATTTTAGTGTTTTTTACTTTGTAGCAATTTTAAGTTTCTATTTTTAGCATTTTAAATGAAACGTTTTAATAGTTGTTTAGCCGTTTTTATCTATTTTAACCTTAGATTTTTGGTTTTTAATAGGTGATGTTTTAACACTTGACCGTACGTAATTTTACTTTTGGACTCGGGGCTCTAATGACCAAGTTGTCGACGGGTCCTTAAAACCAACACACTCACTCACTGAATCGGCCGCCGCTTACTTCAAAGTAATGGAGAGCTACCTTTGAGTAATTATCCCATTAAAATATTACATTTACAGTGATATTGGAACACAGTGACCAGAGCTTGAACTTTTGCTCAATAACAATGAGCCTTTGGTCGGATGTTTGCAAGAGACCAATCTGCGCCCGCAAGAATTTTTTCAAGACGATACACTCCAGTACGGTGTGATTTCACACTGGAAGATGGGGTTCCTCCTACAGACGAAAGCTTTCTCATTGTGGTTCTCGTGTACCCCATGGTATTATGCAACATGTGATGTTCACAGAGCCCCTCCGAAGGAGTGTCGCCTTGCCTTGGCGGAGGGGCTCAGTACCCGATTCAGACGGCCTACTAAGTGTGTCTGTGACCACTGGTAGGCAAGAGGGGAGGGGAAGCTAAGAACATTGCAAACGGGTAGATGGGGCTCGTTAGTCTTGGTCGACGACTCATCTAGGAGAAGAGGACTCCGAAATCAAACTCCCCCAGGGGCTCCTACTACGGTAGAGACGGGTTTGGCGTACCCGGGGTCCCGAGCCATACTCTCGATTGGGTTCCTCCAAGAGGTGAGAGGGCACATGCCAAACGCCAAATCAACTTCGGTCCACTTTTGTGTTTGACCTCCCACCTGTTACCTCCCTGTACACAGTCTGATGGATAACCTACGCGCGGGTTATAGGAGGATGGGGTGACGCAAGGGGTGACTGTGTAATCGCATAAGTCCCAGCCCCTGGTTATTATGTAGGATCTGTGTGCGTATCCGCTGATAAAGGTCAGTCCCGGGGATGGGCCATTACATGAGCTGATGCACCCCTGAAGGCGATTGGGTCCCTCTGTCTATAAATTGGGAGGTGAGACCCTGGGGTGAGCAAGGTCCAGGCCAGGACTCTCACCTAAGCCGGGGTGGCGCCCAGGATGTGAGCATGCCATCGGAGACATTTGCAATGGTGGAGGATTAAAGCGCCATGAGTTCACAAAAAACTCAAAATAAACTTAAATACCAGAAGTCAAGTGTAAAGGAAGTAGTCGAGTCCTGTGGTCCTCGCTACTTAGTAATTTCTAGAACTGAGGAAGGTAAAAAGTTTTTATCGGTGAGTCCATTTGTAATCCAGAAGGGCCTGGATAAGATAGCTGGTCCAGTGATGTCATGCACTAGATCCCGTAATGGCACGCTCCTGGTTGAAGCGCAGTCAGCAGACCAGGCAGCTAAAATACAAAGAGCAAACTGTTGGCCAGCTATCCAATACGTGTTGACCTTCATAAGACGTTGAACTCGTCACGCGGTGTCGTTAATACCCGCGCATTAGACGGACTCAGTGTTGAAGAGATTAAGGAAAACCTAGAAGATCAAGGTGTTACCTGTGTGTATCGGGTTTATCGCAAAGAAAGCGGTGAATTGAAGCCTACTCGTACCCTGTTTCTGACCTTTGATCGGGTAGATCTCCCTCAAAGGATTACGGCAGGATACGAAGCTATAGAAGTAAGGCCATACATCCCGAACCCAATCCGGTGCTTTAAGTGTAACCATTTTGGACACACAAGTGAACTGTGTAACAGAACAGCTTCTTGCGTCAACTGTGGAGGCGTCCTTCACGACGCTCCATGTTCATTGCCTCCCAGTTGTGTGAACTGCAGCGGCGAACATCCAGCCAATTCGCGAGAGTGCCCCCGGTTTATAGAGGAAAGGGCGATCCAGGAAATCCGAGTCAAAGAGGTGTCCTCAGAAGCTCGGAAACTCCTGCATATCCGACAGCCCCCCCCCCCTTCCAAAGTCCGGTACCTATCGCTCTGTTGTAGCTAGGCCGGCAGAGAAGCGGGAAATCGCTACACAAACCAGCGATCAAACCGGGGCCACAATTTCACAAAAAATTATCGTAGCAAGAACAGTTCCAAAGCCTTCAACATTTACAGGTAAATCTACGTCTCCTACCAAGTCCGGAAAGGAAAAGAACACATCTACAAGGTCACCGTCTAAATTGCCAGTCTACAACAATGGCAAGAATGAGCCCGTTGTTTATGTTACATCACCGAAGAAATTTAAGAAACAATATGTAAAAACTGACTTCCTCAAAGAAGAAAACGTGTCTCTTCCCATTAAGCCAAAGGGAAAGAAGAGCCAGCGTTCATCCCCTCGAAGATCCTCTTCTGAGGATTCCTCCGGGATGGACACAGACCGGCAGCTTTCATCTTCGCCGGTATCCACGAGCAATCGGTTCGAATCTCTCGAACCGAAATTTGCTATGGGGATACGCACCTCCTCGGTAGAGGAGATGCAAGAAGATCCTGCCTATACTGGGAGAAACCCAATGAAAAAGAGGCAGGATAAATGTGAAAAGAGTGTGAGCCCAAAAGATCACAAAAGGGCTAAATTGAACCGACCACCGCCTACTACAAGGTAATACACTGTTACCTTGCAATAAAAAAATAAAAATAAAAATATAAAAATAAAAATAAAAATCTGCATACTGGACCCCGGCACCTAATTTCTTAAACCGGGGTCAATATTCAGATCTTTATTATTTTATTACAAATATAAAACAAATATACACTTTACAAAATTTACAGATTAACAAAATAAAATAAAAATAAAATAATTTAAAACACAACATTTTAACATCCTAAAACCACACCTCTTCTAACTAAAATTAAGAGAAAAAAAAAACCAATAAATTACCAAAATAAAATCTAAAAATTTCCATCTCATCCCTAATCATACCTATTCAAAACTTTTATAAATTTAATAAAAAATCTATAAAAATTTTAAAAAATCACCTCTTTAAACACAAGCTCTTATAAATTATAAAATAACTTATAAGAACCTTAACTTTCAAAATCAAAATTTATTAAAAAAAAAAAAAAATTTTAAATAAAATATTACTGATATCCAGTAATAAAATAAATAACTGGTAACCAGTTACTACTAAATCTACAAATATAAAAAATCCATAACAAAACAAAATATGACCGCCGGAATCCGGCGGCCATCTTGGTACTGGTACCCAGCACCAAAACTCCTTTACTCCACACTACAACTCAATTACACTCATGCATAATTATATAATAAACAATAATCAAAGTAACTATTGAACATAATCAAATTACACATTTAAAAATATACACATAAACATCATACAACACAAACATTACAACATTCAAAATCTTCAGAACCTCAATTAAATAACTCAAAAATACAAATTATCTTCAGACCTCCAAAATAAACAACAAATCCTTCAAATTTCTTAATCTCAGACCTCCAAAATAAACAACAAATCCTTCAAATTTCTTAATCTACTAAAGCTTTAAAACATTTGAGTTTATTTAATAAAATAAAATATTGCATTAAATTTAAATCAAATATTAAAATTTCAAATTCAGATTTATATATTAAATATTACAAAAAATTTTTGATCCCTAAATTTAGAAAGCATTTGAAACTATTTAAACTCTATACTACAACACAAATACACTCGTACATAATTATATAAAATGGGAGACATAATAATCAAAATGACAATTAAATATAAACAAAATTGCACATATTTAAGATAATACACTAAAACATCATCTATCAATATTTATCCCACACAGATACTGATATGGCTATCTTACATTGGAACATACGTGGCATTCGAACTCAAAGGCCAGAACTTGAGCTCTTGCTCAAAGAAAACGAACCTCTGGTCGCATGTTTGCAAGAGAGTAAGCTGCGTCCTCAAGACGCCTTCCATCTAAGGCAATACACCCCAGTACGGTGTGATGTTACACCAGAAGAGGGTGTTCCGGCACATGGCGGCGCTATGATACTTGTGAGAGATGACATATATATATATATATATGCAATCTGTACCAATACAGTCTGATATCCAACCAGTTGCAATAAGGATTCTACTGCCAGACATCCATTTCACCATTTGTAATCTATATTTGCTTCCGCCCCATGACTTCTCGCACATTGATTTAGACGATCTAGTTTCCCAGTTGCCAACACCGTTTCTGTTGGTGGGAGACTTCAATGCGCACCACCCACTTTGGGGTTCAAGTCGCGCTTGTGCGAGAGGTACGCTCATTGCCGATTTCTTGGACAGTCACAACCTAGCTCTCCTCAACACTGGAGAGCCTACATTCATTTCTGACTCTTATAATAGTTTCTCACACCTTGATCTTGCAGTTTGTTCACCTCAGTTGGCAGTCTCCTTGCAATGGAATGTCATCTCTGATTTACACTCTAGTGACCACTTTCCATGTCTTAATAGTCTCTTGACGCAACCTACACGTTCCCCTAGTATGCCCAGATGGCGTTTGGACCATGCCAACTGGAACCTTTACACCCAGTTGGCTGTCTTTACGTACAACGAGCACGACTCAGTAAATGATTTGGCGCAGCGTCTCACGGAGACAATTCTCTCTGCTCCTGAACAGTCAATTCCGCGGTCGACTTCACACCCCCGTCGATTTCCCGTCCCCTGGTGGACGGAAGAATATCGGAATGCCATTCGTGCTCGAAGGCGTTCTCTTAGGATTTTCCAACGTCACCCTACTTTGGAAAACCTAATCGAATACAAGAAAATGCGCGCCAGTTCCACACAAGTCATTAACGATAGCAAAAAGTCATCATGGAGCAAATTTGTAGCTTCATTTAACCGACGCACACCTTCCTCGGTTGTGTGGGATAGATTAAGGCGTGTTGCTGGTCGGTCGACCCAACTACCAATAGCGGGTTAAAACAGCCACAGGAGCTGTTGTTGATTCATTTGAAGTGGCCAATACGTTTGGCAGTGCTTTCGCTCAAGTGTCTAGCTCGGAAAACTACTCCCCTGAGTTCCTTCCATTTAAAACTCAGGTGGAATCTCAAGGCTTCTCGTTTCGTTCTAGAAACGTAGAAGATTACAATCGCCTTTTCACCATGGCGGAGCTAGAATATTCCCTGAAATCTTCGCGATTATCAGCACCAGGACCGGACGGTATTCATATTCAAATGTTACAACAGCTCTCTCGTGAAGGTAAGGTATTCCTGCTCGAGGTCTATAATCGTGTTTGGGTTGACAGTATACTCCCAGAAAATTGGCGGGAGGCCACCGTTATTCCCATCTTGAAGGCTGGAAAGCACTGTCATCTTCCCTCCAGCTATCGTCCTATTTCCCTCACCAGTTGCGTTTGCAAGGTGATGGAACGCATGATCAATGGACGATTGGTATGGTGGTTAGAAAGTCGTAACCTACTGACTAACATCCAGTGTGGTTTTCGACGACGCCGTTCAACTGTTGACCATCTTGTGTCAATATCGACACAGATAATGGACGGCTTTATGAAGAACTGTCAAACCGTTGGCATATTTTTCGATCTTGAGAAGGCTTATGATACGTGCGGGCGAGCAGGGATTCTACGTTCCCTGTATGCCTGGAACATACGTGGAGGCCTACCACTTTTCATTCAGGAGTTTATGAAGGACCGCTTTTTCCGAGTAAGGGTAGGCTCGGTTTCTTTCTAATTCTTTTGTTCAGGAGGAGGGAGTACCTCAGGGTTCGGTGCTAAGTGTCACGCTCTTTGCTATAGCAATTAACTCCATCTGGAAATGTGTCCCACCTGGAGTTTCGTCATGCCTATTCGTAGACGACTTCACTGTCTATTGAACTTCTCAGCGCACGGCGTTCTTACAACGGCGCCTGCAGCAATGTTTGGACAACCTTAGAGAATGGAGCGTGAAAAACGGCTTCCGTTTCTCAACTGAGAAGCCAATCTGCGTTAATTTCTGGCGCCGTAGGAGACGATTACCACCTTCGCTCAGTTTCGGTCCAGATGTACTTCCATTCGCAGAAGAGACGCGCTTCCTGGATTTGATCTTGGACAGGAAGCTTAGTTGGTCGTCGCATATTGCACAGCTAAGAGCACGATGTGACCGTTCCCTAAATATCATGCGAGTACTGAATGGCAAATCGTGGGGAGCGGATCGGACAATTTTGTTGCGAATATATCGCGCATTGGTCCGATCCAAGCTAGACTATGGGTGTATTGTTTATTCGTCAGCACGACCAAGTGTGCTGAGAAGATTAGACGTGGTCCATAATAGGGGCATCCGCATTGCAACAGGAGCTTTCCCAACAAGCCCAGTGGTGAGCCTTTACGCCGAGTCCGCAGAACCTCTTCTGCAATACCGGCGTGAGATTCTCTTGGCAAATTATGGTTGTGCGCTTAGATGTATGCCTAAGCACCCGACGTTCGCTTCTTTTTTCACCACCACGCTAAGAGAACGATATAGGAATAGCACCCTTAGTCCTAAGCCTGCGGGGTTCCGTTTCCAAGACCTTCTAGTGAAGCTTGGAGTTGAACTGCCTAGGATGTTCGCCAAGGGCGAGAGGCTTTACCCCCCTTGGCTATCTGGCCCGCCCAATGTAGATCTTGGGATAACCGTACACCAGAAGTCCACGATGGCTATTTCCAGTATCCGCACGAGTTTCTTAGAATTTTTGTCAGGCTACACTGACCGTCGATATATTTACGCCGATGGATCAAAGAGCACCAACGGTGTTGGATGTGCTTATGTTTATGGAACCGAACCATATACATTCGGTTTTCCAAATAGCACCTCCATTTTTATTGCAGAGCTTTATGCAATTTATCGAGCCGTTTTGTATGTTCGCCGTCGTAAATTAGGTGACTGCCTGATTTTAAGCGATTCCCTTAGTGCAGTGCAGAGCCTTTGTCAGTTGTACAACCCCCACCCTATTGTACAACGTATCCAGGATGCCCTCCATGTTTTACACGCTTCTGGCGTTGACGTGGTGTGTGCATGGATTCCTGGTCACGTAGGTTTGCCGGGGAATGAGATGGCAGATTTAGCAGCAAAGACGGCAACTACAGAACCCAGTATTACCATCTCACGTGTTACTTCGGAAGACTTTAAGCTTGAAGTGCGGAGAGCGGTGCTGTCGTCCTGGCACGACGAGTGGTCAGCTCTCCACGGTAATAAGCTTAGAGAAGTGAAAGAACTTCCGATAAACTGGGTAACTTCCTGTCGCACATCTCGTCGCGAGGAGGTTAGTTTGGCTCGATTGAGAATAGGGCACTGCAATTTTTCGCATGGTTACCTACTTAAAAGGGACCCTGCTCGTATATGTCCGCTGTGTGAGAACCTTTTGTCGGTTCGTCATGTGCTGCTAGAGTGTTGCTCTCTAGCGCATCTTCGGGATTCTCTGCAGCTGCCTGCCAGACTTGCAGAGGTCCTAGCGGACGACAAAACAGCGGTTGATAGAGTTTTTAATTTTTTAGCGGAGTGCAATATCAATTTCAGGATTTAAAATTTTAATTATCTGTTTCTGCTTTTGGACATATTTATCACCTTGTTTCATATCTGGCTATTGCCACTGTTTTTTACCTTTGTATATTTTTCTTGTTACTAGTATTTTTATTTTTTGAGTGAAATTTATATCTGGCTATTGCCATGAATCTTTTAAGGGCGCTGATGACCTAGAAGTTGAGCGCCCTTAAACCAAACCAAACCAAACGATGTTCACAGAGCAAGATAAAGAAGGTTAGCAAGACCAATAACCTTGCTAGTCTTGTTCCGTCTTTCCGAAAGTCACAAGTTCACAATGGAGAGTATTTTTTTTTAAATAACGTCCTCCAACATTGTGTCATATCGGACGAATGAATGAAATGAAATGGGTGAAAGGATGCTCAAATGAGCCCGAGGTACATGGAGCTTTAAGTTACCCGACATTCGTCTTCTCAGGGTAGGGAATACCTCGGAAAAAAGCCTTACCCGGATAACTTACCCTAAGCGAGATGGGAACTCGCGACCTCTTGAACGTGAGGCAGACACGCTATCACGCTACTGAGGCGGGCCAATGGAGAGTAAGTCAATAGCGTACTTTCCGAGCGATGTGGTTAGAAATGGAGTGAGGGTGAGTGAGAGTGTGAAGGAGTGAGTATGAGAGAGAGTGTGTGAATGTGAGAGTGTATGTGAAGCAGAGAGTGAGAGAAGGCGGGTGTGGAGAGAGTGAAATTGAGCGTGAGTTCGTGAGGGAGTGTATGAGAGTGAGTGAGAGAACGTGGGAGAGCGCGCGAGTGTGAGGGAAAGTGTGTGTGGCAGAATTTGAGTGTGAGAATTTCAGAAGGAGAGTGTGAGGGAGAGAGCGGGAGAAAGTGAGAATCAGAGAGCGAGTGTGTAGGAAAGAGCGTGTGAGTCTGTGTGAAAGTGTTTGTGTGGGAGACAGTGTGTGAGAGTGAGTGCGTGCTTGCGTGTCTGTGTGAATGAGTGAAGTTTAGGAGCCCGTCGACACCTAGGACATTTGGGACCGAAGTCAAATTTTAAAGTCTAGAACAGTCACAACCTCATGTGGTTAAAACGTAAAGGCTAAAGCACAAGATTAAAATACTACATGGCTAAAACATTAAAAAGTGAAGAATTGGAAGAAAACCTTGCTTCTGGTGTTTACATAATGCCAGAAAGGCAAGAAGCAGATGTGAGAGAGAATTCCAAATCCAGGGTGGAGTAAATAGTATTGTGTTGTGTGGGCTGCAAGTTCCTCATGTGTAAGGTGCTTTAGTTCTGCTGGATTTATTTTTTTCCAAAAAGACGATGTAATATGGATGCTCACCACCTCAGTGATTTTGTGTTGTATCAAAATAAAAAATATTAAAATTATTTAACTTAGATTCCGTCGATACTTTCGACGCCCTCCGGTGAACGCGGAACGACTCCCGGTAATTCGCCCAACTGAACTCCACGGTGCACTCCAGCGGCTCAAACCTCAAAAAGGCGGCGGGACTGACGGGTGACCCCACTCATGCTTTGCCACCTCCCCTTCAACGCCGTACTCTTTCTGACTAGGGTGTTAGAGGTGTGTCTCGCCCTGGGTCAGTTTCTGCAAGAGTGGAGAGAAACCCGGGTGATATGCATCTTGAAGCTCGGGAAAGACCCGATACACCCCTTCAACTACAGAGAGAGAGAGAGATTGTGTCTATCGACCCTCTCGAAAGTATTGGAGAGAATGCTTTCTGGGGGACATTCAAGCCATTCCAGAAGGCCAGTTCGAATTTCGTGCTAGGCACTCCGCCTCAGCAATTGCTGCGGGTGGTGGAGGCTGCTGCCCTGGATTTTCAGAAACGCGCCTTCACTGTTGCAGTGTCTCTGAACGTTAAAAAGGCCTTCTCAAGGACCTGGCACGCGGGACTCCTGTTTAAATTTATCCAACTGGGACTACCTATACTAGTCAACATCCTACTCAACTTCCTCAGGCACCGCACATTCAAAGTCACAGTGGCGGGGAAGATATCAACACTATGACCAATAAGTCTTCGAAGGCTCTATGCTGTCCCTCACGCTATTCAGCGTCTATATGGCAGATTTTCCAACGCAGCCGCAGGTCAATATAGCTCAATATGCTGACGACCTGCTGCTGTTCTGCACCAACAAAAACAAGTCCCAGAGCCTTGAATCACAATATGTACAGTGCCACCTCCTCCTCGACCAAGTGTGGTGCCGGCGTTGGCGAATGTCCGTTAATGCAGACAAGAGCCACACCATCCTCTGAACGAGGCGCCACACTCCCGCAAACTACCCCTCATTTCGATTTCGAAGCCTAAGGATTGAATGGAAGAATTCTTATCACTTACTTGGTAATTTAGCTGGACAGGGTTATAACTTACCGCGAGGAAACCGGAGACTGCAGGGACGCATGGGGCTATTGCCTCCCTGTACCCCATGCTGAGGTCCGAAATGCCCGTTCGCCTAAAGCTACACCTTTACCGAACTCCTGCAATTCCCCTCATGTTATATGCCTGCGAAGTCTGAGGCATGGCTACAAGCAGCTGTATCCTATGGCTCCAATTGGCACAGAAAGGAGGACTTCCGTCCATCTCTGTTCCCTTCCCTTTTTCTGTGAGACTACCTCACGAAGCCTCATCTCATACGTGGAGGATGAGATTATGCTCCGGGCAGCAAAATTCTACGTCAACTTGCCAACACATCATATCGTCCTGATTAGGTCGCTTGGGGATTATGACCCAACCACACGCCGCTTTATGTGGTATCGGGTTCCCTGCATTGCGTCCGGGCATACCACAACCCAGGAGCAAATCTACCAGCAGCTAAAGCTGAGCTTCTGTAGTCCCATTCAAGAGCTCTTCGGCTCTCAACATATTTCCCAACCAAAATTCAAAATTTTTATAACCTTTCATTTCTACTTTTACCAGGGTGCAGACCTTGCTGTATCCTGAAAGACAATCTTCAAGGGGCAATAAGCTTCCTTCTACAACCCAACCATCCAAAAATTCATAAACACGGCCCGCAGCAAAATCTTTCTGGTTGAACCTCAGCCAGTCAGCAGCTTGGTCATGGCCGAGTCAGTTGTGACTGTACCCTGTCCACGAAGACTGCGACCTAGCCACCGATGATGTTCACCGTAGAGGTGGACGCAACGTCTGGGCGTCAAAATCAATAAATTACTACCAAAACACTTGGGGGGGGGGCATACATTTTAATGGATGTAGCAGATGTTTGAAAAAGAGTTCTGAGAAATATAGAATTTAAGTGGCGGAAAACAAGAAAAGAACTTGAAAATGCTCCAGGAAAGGTACCATATTAGAACTCTTAGTGTTTTCTTTTTGTCGGCAATTACGCAGTACACGGCAGATGGTAGGCCCAAATAAAGACTGAGACCTAGCCACTGATGATGTTTACCGTAGATATGGACGAAACGTTTGGACGTCAAAATTAATAAATTGCTACCTAAACTTGGTGGGAGGGGGGGGGCATACATTTTAATGGATGTAGCAGAAGTTTGAAAAAGAATTCTGAGAAATGTGGGTTTTAAGTGGCGGAAAACAAGAAAAGAACTTAAAAATGTTCCAGGAAGGGTACCATATTACAACTCTTTGTGTTTTCTTTTTGTGGGCTATTACGCAGTACACGGCAGATGGCAGGTCCATAATGAGGATAAAGCCTACATCCGCAGCATACGTATTTTTGGGACGAGGTTTGTGCATATCTGTAAATACGGTGCGTTTGTAGATCGGCCGGACCCATGGCGGCAAAGTTGCGGGTAAGTAACCGGCAAGTCATGGGTACGGAACACTTAACTACTGTACTAACTTACATTAGGCTTACCTGCATTACAAAGATGTTGAAATTGGTGATCTTCAGCACAAATATATTCCCAATATCTCTGAACACAATTCCGATTTACCGAAAATCTCCATATTATTCATCAAGTTCTTCACCACGCTGCTAAATTTGGGGTTTGGTTAGCAGTGAATGTGCGTAGAATTAGCAGTCCTATATTTTACGGCAAAACAACTAATTTACGCGTTTATGTAAAAGTTTTTTTAAATGATTTTTTTTTCCCGCAACTAACAAGGTGAGAGATTGTATCGTTGGTTTGAGCTACAACACACGTTGCTGATAATTCTATGCGCGAATTGCGAAGTGTGTATGTTGACAGAATAATTAGTCGAGGATTGTGGCCAGCTCATTCCCCTGACCTATCTCCGTACGACTTTTATTGATGGGGAACTTAACGAATAAAGCCCCTCCGAAGGAGTGTCGCCTTGTGGCGGAGGGGCTCAGTACCCGAACCAGACGGCCTACTGTCTTTTAGACCATTGTAGGCAAGAGGTGAGGGGAAGCTAAGAACATTCCAAACGGGTAGATGAGGCTCGGTAGTCTTGGTTGACGACTCATCTAGGAGAAGAGGACTCCGAAATCAAACTCCCCCAGGGGAACCTACCACGGTAGGTCCGGGTTTGGCGCACCCGGGACCCCGAGCTGCTCACCATCATTTCACTCCCTCCATGTTCATTAACTGTGCCACGTGCAGCGTCTTTATGTTGCTTTTTATATCACCCTCTTCCTCTTCTAGGTATATTCTGATTATTAGTTTGTAAGTTCCTAGATTTATAACTCGTATCTCACCAGCAGGGATCTTTCCTATCTCCGTGGCCCTGTCCCATGGTTTTCTGTGCGGCCCCCGACTTGTGTGCTCTTCGGAGGTTGGGCGGACCCTCCCTACTGCCCCCATGTGTAGCCTTAGGTACGGAGCCCGTCCACACGTTATGTACACTCACGTAGCTCCTTGAGGGCACGGCCGGTGTTAATTTCCCGACGGCCGCGTGCCGTCGGGTTAGTATCACCGGCCGGACGTGTTACCGCTGACGGAGCCCCGGTGTAATCAACTCGAAGTCCCCTTAGGCCACGCTGCCTCAACGGAGTCAGCGTGGCCTAAATCGGGGAGCCACAGGCGGTTATTCCTGTGGTGGGGGCATAAAGCTGGGGTGTCGCGTGGTGAACGGTTTACCCATGCGGACAAGCAGTGGTGATCGGAGGGTAGTCCCTCTGAAGTACGCTTTGAGGTCAGTAATGGAGGGGTTTCCATGGCGGCACAGACCGTGGAGATTTTGGGGTCTTTCTTTTCTTTGACCCCCGGATGGCAGGCTGACGCCGACGGTTCCGGATGGGGGTCCGATTTCAACATGCATCCGCGCAAACCCTCACATTTGACAGTTTTCTAGTCATGACCTTGGCCAGTGAAAGGAAAACGATGAAGGATCTGAGCCCCTTTTACATCAAGAAAGAACTCGACAGGATATGTGGTCTGGTTAAAAACGCCACCCGAGTTCGAGACGGTACGCTTTTGGTAGAAGTGACCACCGCAGACCAGTGCCAGAAATTGTTGAAAGCCACTTTGTTGGGCTCCTACCCCATCCGGGTAGTCCCACACAAATCTCTAAACTAATGCAGAGGAGTGGTCACAGTCTCCAGTCTGAACGGTCTATCAAACGAGGAGATTGTTACTTGCCTCTCCGACCAGCGTGTGTGTCAAGTGTACCGTCTGACACGAAAGCAGGATGGTAAAGTGATTGATTTACGTACGGTTTTCCTCACTTTTAAGAGCACACAGTTGCCCGAATATATTTTCTGCGGGTACGAGCGTGCCGCTGTACGTCAATATGTCCCGAACCCTATGCGCTGTTTTCAGTGTCAGAAGTTCGGACATACTAAGACCCCGTGCAACCATCCTGCCATTTGTGAGCGTTATGGCCTATCACCCCATGACGGCACGGCTTGTACCCGAGACCCTCATTGTGTTAACTGTGGAGCGAGTCATCCATCTAGCTCGCGTCAGTGTGCGAAGTTTGTGGATGAAAAATGTATACAGGAGCTACGCGTGAAAGAACATCTTACATTTCCAGAGGGTCGTCGTCGCTTTGAGCAGCTGTAACCTGCGACCACCACAGGTTATGCCTTGGCTGCCCGACGCGCTCCTGTAAACAACGTAGCGATTCAGCATGTCCCTGTATCAGATGCTTCCAGACAGACAGACTTACCAGTGAGTATCGTTCCACTGTCTAGTGCCACACCTCCACCAGCTACATCTATAGCCGTACAGACACCAGCTCACAAGGCGTCCACAAGTCGTAGCCAGCCTGTTGATAGCCATTCCTCTAGGCCTGCTGTTCGCGCCAGCAGTCACACGTCATCAATGAAGTCCCGCTCCCGTTCCGCGAGCCGTAGGGGATCTTCAGACTCCCGTATATCCGAGGAGTCAGCAGAGGATGGCGAAATTAACCTACCCCGTCCAAAGTCGGTTAAGGTAAAGATGAAAAAGAAAAAGATGACGAATCCCTAATTCTTCTTTACCATGGAAATAATCCAGTGGAATGTTAATGGGTTCCGGGCACGTGTTCCGGACATACAGCATCTCGTTTTGCAACGCTCTCCATCAATCGTCTGCCTACAAGAAACACACTTGCACCCTAATCACGCATTACATCTTCGTGGTTTTTCGGCATTTAGACATGACTACAGCTGACAGGCGAGCAAGCGGTGGTGTTGCCTTTTTGGTGGCGCATAATATCTCTGCCACTAGTTTGCCACTTAACACACTGCTGCAAGCTGCAGCGATACGTGTACAGCTGCAGAACCTCTGTGTCTCTATTTGCAATGTCTATCTGCCGCCAGTCAGTGTCGTACACACGAACGATCTTCGGGCTCTCTTGGCACAGATTCCGCCACCGCTCATCTTTCTCGGCGATCTGAATGCCAAGCACTCTAATTGGGGCTCCGGCACTGACGATGCCCGTGGGTGCCTTGTAGCAGACGTTTGCGATATGTCCGGCCTAGTCATATTAAACACTGGCGTGCTTACTTATCATCTGCCTATGGTACACACTCCGCGCTTGACGTTTCTTTTAGCAGCCCGTCACTGATACATCTACTTGATTGGTTGGTACTTTCCGACTTATCTAGCAGTGACCATTACCCCATTAGCATTCACCTATCGGGCCACAATTCTATACCAACACGCTTTCCTCACTGGATTATTTCCAAGGCTGACTGGGGGAAATTTCGTTCCCTCATTCACCTTACCGACGATGGTTTTACCACCATTGACGACATGGTGGAGTATTTTACTTGCTCTATCCTTCGTACAGCGGATTCCAGCATTCCTCGTGGTTCCACTACACCTCGTCACGTTCCTGTGCCTTGGTGGTCCGATGAATGCCGTTTGGCTATTAAAACACGCAAGCGTGCATTGCGTATCTTTACATTATATCCTGCGCAGGCGAACTTTGTCGCTTTTAAGCGTGCTCATGCTAGGGCGAGATTTATACTTCGAGACGCAAAACGCAAATCGTGGGAAAAGAATGTATCTTCTCATTCCCGTCGAATTTCGGCGCAAAAGGTGTGGACTGCTGTTCGGTGAATGTACAGCAAGTGTCGCTGGACGATCATCCCCGGCCTTGCCGTACATGGCTCCCGTTACACCAGCGAGCAGGACATCGCCGACGCCCTTGCCGAGTGTTTCGCCTGTACTAGCCAAACCCAAAGCTATGATAGTTTTTGGCTATCAAGGAATCTGCGGAGCAGATAGGCCTTAGTTTTAACAGTGCCCAAAGTGAGCCGTACAACGCACCATTTACCGAAGCGGAGCTGGCGCATTCTTTGTCCCTAGCAAAGAATTCTTCTCCCGATCCTGATGACATCCACCGCCAAATGCTGCTTCATCTTCCACCTGCGGCTCTTTCCTTCATGTTGAGCATTTGTAACCACATCTGGCATCAGCAGGTTTTTCCGTCTTCCTGGCGAGAGGGTATTGTTATCCCTATCCCTCGACCAGGAAAAGACCGGACACTTCCCTCTAGCTACCGCCCTATTTCCCTGACGAGTGTCGTCTGCAAGACCTTGGAAGGAATGATTAACACTCGCTTAGTGTGGTGGCTAGAGACGAATAACCTGCTGAGCGATGTTCCATGCGGATTTCGTCGCCATCACTCCAGTGTCCACAATCCGACGTGCATGGAGGCGTATATACAGAATGCGTTTCTCCTGAAGCAGCATGTCGTGGGTGTCTTCTTTGATCTGGAGAAGGCCTACGATACTACTTGGCGCTATGGCATTCTCCGTACTCTACACGGTTATGGTTTGCGCGGTCACTTAGCCGTTTTTCTATGTAACTTTTTACTCATTCGCCGTTTTGGTATCCGTATAGGCAATACGCTGTCTCAAGAGAAGATCCAGGAGAATGGTGTACCCCAGGGATCGATCCTGAGTGTCACACTTTTCGCAGTTTCCATTAATGGCATCACTAGTGTTGTTCGTAGCGGTATCCCGATGTCGCTGTATGTGACGACTTTGCGATCTACTATCGCTCTTATAGTTTGGAGCACATCGAGCGTCAACTGTGCCCAGTGGGCATTACGCACCGGCTTTCGGCTCTCCCCTACGAAAACAGTGTCTTCACTTTCACCGACTGCGAGGAGTACACCCTCCTTCTGATCTTCATTTGCGGGACACACGTCTTCCTTTTGTTCGGCACCTTAAGTTCTTGGGCCTATACCTCGACAGCAAACTCACATGGGAGCACCATATCCGCCATCTTCATGCTTCCTGCGATCGTTCGCTTCGGATACTCACGGTCTTATCTGGGGCATCTTGGGGCGGCGATCGCACCGTCATGTTGAGGTTTTATGGCTCACTGGTTCGGTCCAAATTAGACTACGGCTGTTTTATTTATAGCGCGGCGTCTGCGTCTAAACTCCGGCTTTTAGACACAGTACATCACACTGGTATCCGTCTCGCTACTGGGGCTTTCCGCACCAGTAGAATCGATTGTCTGTATGCTGATTCTGGCGAACCTCCACTGTCTGTTCGACGCTCTTTGTTACTTTGTTCTTACTTGGCAGGGCTGGCCGCCCATCCAGGTCACCCTTCGTTTCCACCCGTGTTGCGTCCAGACCTCGCGCACCGTTATATGCGAAATACAACTGTTTCCCGTCCAATTGGTATCCGGTTTCGAGAACTGCTTGCTGCACACGCCCTTCGACTGCCAGCCGTGGAGCGGCCTTCCCCCTGGGGCCGATGTCCTCCCTGGCAACTCCAGCGCGCACGCTTTGACCTGGAGCTGTCGGGCTGTGCTAAGATAGCTACCCCTCATTCCTTGTTTCGCCAACTATTCACGGAACTACTGGGCCGATACCGGACTTCCTCTCCGGTATTTACCGATGGCTCCCAGATGGGTAGTGCGACGGGTTGCGCCTTTATATACAACGGTGACCCTCATACGTACCGCCTACCAGACGCCAGTTCAATATTTACCGCCGAGTTGTTTGCCATATTTTATTTCCTACTTTTTATCTCCAGTTCAGGTCCTGGAAGTTTTATCGTATGTTCCGATTTTTTTAGCGCTCTGCAGGCCCTGCAACAGTTTATCGGCTCCTCGGCATTGGTTGTTAAAATCCAGACGTTGATCTCTCAGCTACTGTCTCGCGGATACCAGTTTGTTTTTACGTGGATTCCAGGCCATGTGGGTATTCCGGGCAACGAGGCGGCGGATGCGGCTGCAAAGTCTGCATGTCGCCTTCCGGAGTATTCCACCCGTACGCTCCCGTATATAGATGTGCAGAGATATTTCCGTCGCCATCTATTTGCTCTCTGGCAGGAATCTTGGGAAGCGTTATCTGGCACTCAGTTACGGACAATCAAGGACACGGTACAACGCTGGCATACCAGCTGCAGCGATTCCAGGCGGGAAGAGGTGGTTCTAACCCGCCTGAGGATAGGCCATACCCGAGCCACGCATGGACACCTTTTGCGTGATGATCCGGAGCCTGTCTGTACGACGTGTAATCTTCCAATCTCCGTCGCACATGTCCTTGATTGTCCGCGATACGCTCGTGAGCGCCAGTCCGTTGGCCTGGGCCTTACACTGTGGTCAGTTTTAGGCAACGACCCAGTATCTGTAAATACAGTGGTGCGGTTTTGTTCCACAATTGATTTTATGAAGCAAGTGTAAGGTTATTTTATTTCAGAGATTTTTAGCCTTTTAGATTGCCTTATTTTATTTTATTTTTTTTTTTAACGTTTTAGCGGTTTTTTTTTTTTTTTAAGTTCCAGTTTTTAGCTTTTTAAATGGAACGTTTTAATAGTTGTTTAGCTGGTTTTATCTATTTTAACTTTAGAGTTTTAGTTCTTTATGGGTGATATTTTAACACTTTACCGTCCCTAATTTTACTTTTGGACTCGGGGCCCTAATGACCAAGTTGTCGACGGGCCCTTAAACCCAACACTCACTCGCTTAACGAATAAAGTGTAAGCATCAAATCCGCACGCGTTAGAAGAATTGGGGGACAAAATCACAAGAGAAATACAGGTAATCAGTCAACATGAACTTTAGCCAGAACTGTTTTCGGAGATATGAGGAATGTGTCAACATCTACTGTGATACAGGTAACTCTAATGTATGTTAGTACACTAGTTGGTGTTCCGTACCTGCGACCTGCCGTTTATGTGTAATCTGGCGGAGGGCGCGTGGATCTTCGCCCAATCCGCTGCCGCCGCTGGACTGTCGGGCGATCTACGAACGCACTATAGGTATAACGACAATAACGCAAATTGAACTCAGTGGCAGTAAACCAATCATTCTGTGCTACTACGTTTCTGTATTGTGAGCAAAGTCCCGCGTGTTCTAGCTGCCGAAGACATTAGGCTTAGACTCTTCAGTGCGCTAGGAAGTAGGTCACAGGCACAGAATTACCGTCTCTACCGTACTTTGCTGACTGCGGCTAACTGCTGTGTTCTTGTTCGCACCACAAGGTTGCTGGTAGGCCAGACAGCCTATATACACTATGCAACTCACCCAGTGTGCTCCGTGATCCCGAGAGTCACAGAAGGCACACGTGCTTGAGTTTGCGCTGCATCGGGTTATGTGATGGTTGCGTGCGCACCGAGAACAGAATTGCAGTGCCTTGCAATTTCTGGCTGAACGCCGGAAGCCTAGACACCGCCTGTACTATGTCGGGCCTGAGGGGCGGTGATATAATCCTCAATTCGCACCTGCAGTAAGCAAGGTCCGTCATGGAGTTCAAGGCCAGGAAGTCCGTCTTGTTCGGCAGTTCAGCCACAAAGAGTGGAACGAGAGCCATAATCCTGCATGAAAATATTCTGCCAGCCTCTAGATTACACTAGCCTGCAACAGTCTCCCGGTTGTGATGAACATTGGGAATTTATATGAAAAAAACGCGCTGATTTCGAAAATGATAACAGTTTTTCCGTAACACCTACCATTTTTATGCAATTCGAAATTTTATTAAGCTAGACGCTAGACGTATACAGTAATATGTATGTATGGAACTATAGTTATGATTATTTCAGGTCTATAATTTTATAACTTAAGATGAATAACACTAACTATGGGTCTTAAGAGCGTAAATACTGGATATTTACAAAATAAGTCATCCCTTATGTTCTTTCGTGATGAGCTGGTAACTGGCGTAAGGAGTTTGAGTGCGAGCGGCTATAATCGCTCCACCCTTAGATCCGCACCTGATATAAACACAAGCTGTCAACAACTAACCCGCGATATGTTGGAAACGGAAGCACACCTTAAATATTGGCGATTTTTGTGAGTTTTCAAGATGTACGATGACCCTGGTAATGACTACTTGAATGTAACGCGATAGCAGCGCTATTCCTAAAACTCCCGAGTAAATATCGCTCTGTTGCAACATAAACACGAAGCATGAGTCCACGTGGCGTTTGTGTTAGTCACAGGTGATATGAACATCAGGTTATCGTGGAAGGATACAAGGGGTGGATCTGAGGCTGGATGGAGTATAGTATTATTTATCTCTGCGCGACCATGTGCAGGCAATAAAGCTTTCAACCAATGAATCTGAGTCAAACCTCCGTTATTACTTACCCTTTTAGGGACACATCTGTCTTAAGACAGACTACAGGATTCAGAGTGATTTCTGAGGTGTTTCCACACGCTGTTTTTCGTATTCTTTTCTATGTCTTCGAGTTATTGTTTGTTATAATAATTCCTATGTAGGTTTTTCTTTATATTAGCAAAGCGAGTGTTTCAAAAGTTTTATTTGGGCAGTATAGGGAACGGGAATAAATCTAATAACGTGTTGATTGTGCCGTGTGTTTAGCCACGTGTTCATGTTTATTGTGTTCCATCTAGGACTATGGCTACATTAGCCGTGTAGTGTGGTTAATTTATCTGTTTGCAAGTACAATGTGTGTCACGATTACAGTGGTGAGTGGTTGTTGAAGAAAAACTGTTCCAGTAGTGTATGTTACTGTTGCCATACTACAACCCAAGGTAACTAGAGAAAGAAGGTAGGCCACTCCGGCACAATTGCTGCCATTGGTTGCAAGCAACATACGTCACATGGAGGTCTGAGAGCGCGCGCAGTTCAGACGGCAATAAAAAGTGAGCACTTTAAACCCGTTTCGACATATACCATTTAAAGCATAGACTGACAGTTCCAGTGCGTAAACACTTAAGCAATAATTAATAACGTGTAGCAAAATACGGTGATATGTGATAGAAAAGATACCTTAACTGAAAACACATTACAAACGCTCGTCAACACATTCTACTAATTACAAACCAATTTTACCGCCGCCACCGAAACTACAATCAAAATAAGAAGTAACAAATTATTGTTTGATCTTAAAAGTAGACTTACATTTGGTCATGTTGTTGCAGAAGTTATTAAAGTTATTACCGGAAAGATAAGTTTTTATTGCAAAACCAAACGAGAAACGAGAAGGATATGTATATGCTCTTATTGAGACACATTCATATATTACTTTCAGTAAACATACCCAAATAAACAATTACGTTTTGACATTACATACATTTTCATTAGTTTGGCTGGTGCTTGTGCTGTTTTCTGAGCTCGAACCCAGGAGCGTGTCACCATCCCAGTTGGGAATCAGCAAACACGGCACCGCATCGGCACGTAAAATTTTCCTTGTAGGTAACCCTAGTAATTCATTCCGTAAGTCCCGTTGACAATCCTCAGGACGAAAATGCACGGAGCACACTCGAGCATTGTTAGAGTTGAACTTATCGCTCCGCTTACAACGATATATCCATGTGCGCCTTACTTTGTCATTTTTTGGAAATCGGTGATACATTACTCCCGAAGTTTTTGTCCCTCTATTGCTATACTGAGCAACAGCACAGTTAAGCTTGCTTTTAGAAACATTCATTTTTAACACGAATTCACACACTTGTATTTCCAAATATATAGCTTCAACAAAGACTAACTACATACTAGGTGATCGAAAATAGCATTGTTTGCAACTGTCCTGGAACGCGAAATTGGGGCACCTGATTGTTCAGTATAGTGAATCACATAAATATATTATTTAAAAATATTGTTCTGTGATTCGCCAAAATAATTGCATAGGCGTGACTTCAAGATGTGTTTTCCAGAAAATACGAAATTTTCTGTCTTAGAAATTAGTGCGTTAACACGTACCACAAAATGCATCTCATAGGGCAATTCGGCAATGGCACATCGTGCCATTTTAAATGCGCCATGGCTGAGACAGAATGATAAACAGAAAGATAAAAGAAGCGAAATACAATGACCGTTGTTTTGTCAAAGAGTGTGCACCGCCGTAACCCAAACCGTACTGAAATTCAGGTATAACATGAATGAAAGGCTAATGGCCCATTTGCAGTGCTTCTTTCACATTCGGGAAATACGGACAATATTTTCTTTCCCAAGGAGCAATCGACCCGTGTTTTTTTTTTAAGTTAACGTCCTCCAAGATTGTCTCATGTAGGACGAATGAATGAAATGAAATGGGTGAAATGATGCTCAAATGAGTCCGAGGTCCATGGAGCTTTAAGTTACCCGACATTCGTCTTCTCAGGGTAGGGAAAACCTCGGAAAAAACCTTACCCGGATAACTTACCCTAAGCGAGATTCAAACTCGTGACCTCTTGAACGTGAGGCAGACACGCTAACCATCACACTATCGAGGTGGGCATCGACCCGTGCTGGAATAACCTTGCAATTATACAATACTTTGATGATATTTCACAAATAAATGTAATTTGCAATTAATCACATTATTTTACAGCCTCAAATAAGATTTTCTCTAGTTTTGATCACTGAGGTCATCTATGAAAATGCGCAATATGTATAACTAAAATTATTTATAGTGGTTTAATGTATTAAAATATGCACAACATATATTTCAATGATAAAAATCTGATGTGCTATATACAAATAATTTTCTTTGCTCACTCTTGCGCAAAGTATTCTTACCAATGCTTATCCTTCTATATATTCATGTTAACAGAGATAAACTTTCATTATACATTATAAAGGATTCATAGGTGAAAGCGATAGACAAACCTTCTCCCCCCCCCCCCCCCCCCTCCCCTCTCTCTCTCCGTTTCAAATATATTGGTATTTTCAAAAATGATAGCTGTCGTAATTGTGTTATTTATTTCATTTTCCTCTGTGCTGCATTTTCATATTGTTGAAAAAGAGTGGCCACACAGCTATTCTTAGAAAAACAGCTCAGTCAATAAAATACTGTCTTAATAGGGAAAGAATGTCAGTATCACATTCTGTTTTCGTTTATTACATTATTAAAAGGCCTTTTAGTACGGGCTGCGTTGCAATTATAACCTAAATCCTAAAGAAAGTGAAAAAAGCGTGTTGAAAGCTCTTATCAAAGTAATAATTGCACGATTATGTGGCACACTGTTGTTCCTTCCTCCTACAGATAATTTTCATTTCTGTTTTACGAAATATTACACAATGAGAGCTTTGTTTTTGTTCAATTAAAACGCCTGCGTTGACATCTCATGTCAGAAAACAAGGAAAGTAGAGTAGAGATACTTAGATAGTACGAAGGGATTTGAATTATATCGTAAAATGTAAGCTGCACGTGTGAATATCGGTACTACGTGACTCCCGTGTGACGTCATCAGCAGGCAGCTCTAGGAAGAGCAATTGCGCGGGAAGCGGGAAGAGGCCCCCCTGGAGACTACAACCTAACCTCAAACATGACAATACCCCGTAAATGTTGCATTCCCGGATGCAAATTAAAAATCAGAAACTTACAGTTAAAACAAAAGGTAAATTACAATGTAAAGCTTCTAAATTCAGTATTTAATTACTATAAATTGCAGCATTATGTGTTAGTTGCCGTTGTATATACAGACAGACAAAAGTATTCGGACACACGTAATACGTAATATTGAACCAGCATAATTATATTTAAAACACCCATATACTTTTCCCTTGTGATTGCATTTTGTCCCCTTCAGTCCTCTTGACTACTAGTGTTAGTATTTCAACAAATATGTTCTTCTTTGATAAAATATGATAATTTCTTTACCATCATCTGTTATTATGCTTGGACATAAGTGTTCAGATGCACCCCAATTTGATGGTACAAACACTAAACAGTATCTAGATGCAGTGTCTTGTTAGGTCAGTACTGTACTCGCAGTGTCCTATACACATACAATATTAATATGTGCAGTTGCTGCATTTAAATCACAATGGGGCAACAAAGGACCGGAAACTATGATTGTGGAAAGGAAAACCATCAACCTTTATAACCAAAGAAAAAAGTGTGCAGAAATAACTCTTGCTGTTAAAAGAACTCAAGAAACAATGCTTAGCTTGTAAAAACTACAAAGAAAGGAAAACAGTCATCAGCATTGCAAGACAAGGATGTCCATGTAAACTTAGCCTTAGGGATAGGAAGACAGTTGTCAAAATGGTGCAGAAAATCCACAAATTTCAGCATCCAAAATCACAACCCTTTTAAGAGAAAATGTAGGAAAAGCCGTCCAATTCCGAACTGTCACCAGAATGCTGAATAGTGCTGGTTTCAATGCCCAGGATAAAATGCTACGTCAGAAAAGCAAATCAGAAAATGTGCAAGCAATTTGCAGAGGAAAAGATGAAGAGTTCTGGAGCAGGGCATTGTGGTCCGATGAAAGTAAATTGAATGTGCACCTCAGTGAAAGTATGACAATAGAAGAATAAAGAGTGGGATGTTAAGAACATGCAAGCTATGGTCAAACCCAGGGGCGTTAAGTTTTGGTCTGGATATGTATGGTTTCATTTGGTGTGAGTAAACTTGCAATAATTTTTGGGATCAAGGACAAGTATGTCTATTTAAACATACTGAAACAAAACGTGAAATTGAGTGCTGAGAAGTTAGGTTTATGTAGGAGTTTCTACTTTTAAGCAGGATAATAATCCCAAGCACTTTGCGTGTGTAGTCAAGCTTTGGATTGATGGATGTCATTCATATTCTGAACACCCACCTCAGTCATCAGACAGAAATCTTAAAATAAATATTGCATGACTGTAAATCCTGAAAATATCTGGAGGAATTACACAATAGGTTAAACAACCAGTTACTGACAAAAATAGATCATCTTAAACAGATAATTCTAGAAGAATGGAAGCAATTAAGTTCTGATGACGTCAGGAAGCATGTAACTCCATGCCTAAAATATTACGTACCATAATACAAAGAAACGGGCATACTATAATGAAACATTAAGTTTGTATAGTTGTGTGTCTGAATACTTTTGTCACAAAGGAAAAGCAGGTTTAGTTTTTTATTGCTTATCACATGGATTCAAGTTCATTTAATATTTGTGCTCTTCAATAAGATATAGTTGTGTTATATAAATGACATGTCTAGCTTTTGCTATTACTGGAACACAGATAAATATTTAGTTGAAATATTGGTGTCCGAATACTTTTGTCTGTCTCTGTATAACATGGTGAGCAGTGTGAATAGTGAAAGACAATAATTTCGAGTGAACTCAATTAGTGGCATCTGCAACACCAACAGTTTGTTTCATGTAAGTAGTATGCTGCTTGTATTTATACATTATCCTTTGTCTTTGTAATTTAAATGTGTAGCTGTAGTTTAGAAGAAATGTGTTATGTTGCTGCATGTAAAACTGTAGACTATAGCAAAGTTTGGTAAATATTTACAAAATTGGCCGCTCGAGAAAACGAATGAAACATAGTGCAATGGATGCAGTTTTTATTGCTGATTACGATCTTGTAAGTTTCATTGGGCGCTCAAGCTTCGTGTTTTATTTATGATAAAATTTCGTACGTGCGATGAAATGGTTTTATTTCGCTTATGCGGCAGATATTGTGTATAAACGAGTGTAATATATGCTACAATGATTGATTAATGCATTTACGTTTAAGTGATTGCATAAACACTGCCCAAATTGTAAATATTTCGATAACAGGACCCTGTCACCCCACTCATATACAACACTAACCTAACCTGACACAATGTTGCTTTACAATGCTGATTTAAGATTACGTATTTCATATATTTAATTTACAGTGCTGTTTTACGGTTATTATTTTTAATATTTCATCTGCTTTTGTGGATTCCCCCTGTAAAATAAAGTGTCATGAAGTGCTGAGTAATATGTTGTTGCAAACTGAGTAATCAAAAGTTTTCAGTAATGGTAAAAGCAAATTTCCACCCTAAAGCTTTTGAATTTAGTAGGTAGTTAATTATCCTAAATGGCAGCCTTTGTATATCAGCCATCCAGTATAGTATGTTTTGTGTAGGTATATAACATTATGTACATTGTACAAATGTGAAAAACAGTGTAAACAATGATTAATAATTGAGTCAACTCAATGTCAACACTTCTGTTTTATTTAAGTAACGTGCTGCTTGCAGTTTTGTCTATCTTCTTTGTAATTTGAGTGTGTAATGCAGTTACATAATGGCATGTAGACCTGTAGATTGCATGAATGATATTTAAGGTTAAATATTTCATTGCCCATGGGTTATCGTTTAATATTAAATGTCATCCTCTTTTGTTTACTTGATGTTATGTTTAAGACAGTGTTTTTGTGTTTAACACAGCCCATATTCACAAAATAGGCGTGTTATTACACAATATTTTTATTTTACTGCATTGAAATCTTAGCCTGTAGACGAGTTGTTTATAAGTAGTTCCCACCACATAGGCCACCATCTTGAATCACAGTGTCAGGTCCGGTATTTAGGAGGTCCTGACCAGGGGCAAGTGATTACTGCAGGATCCACCAGAGTGCAGTCCTAGGCTTGTTACAGATATGCCACAGCATATTCGAGTGAGATCCTTGTGTTGGAAGCACACGTGTTCATGACGCTTGATCACTGGTGGAAAAGCAGTTTCCTATCTACCTTGCTAGGGAGCAGCAGGAGTTACGCAGCGACTAGACCATCTCAGCCAGACGATAGCACACAGGTGTACTGTGTAAGAGGCTTGAGAAGCAAGCTTTAGAGTACACCCAAGGACGCTGAATCTGCTTTCTCGGAAGTGGTGCGAGCCGTCCCTATTTCGGAGCAGGTATAAGGTCCATCCCAACGGCAAGCAGTGGGCACTAGCCCTCTTCTAGCTTGCCGCCCAGCCGCGTGCGCGTGAGCTGCTTACACCATCGCAAGTGAGCAAATAGCTTCGAGAGCAGGAACCACCCCGTTTCTTACTCCTCTCTTATTAACTTTTATTTTCTTTCTAAGACTTCACACTGACTGACAGACCACGTGACAGCGGGTCCGCAAGGCCACAGCCAAGGGTCAGGACATCATATACATGGCTCCTACAGTCGTCTCTTCTAAGGGGGGGGGGGGGATCCGGTCCTCTGCGGACAGCTGGATGGCAACCGCGCCGACACCCGACGAAGACGGGCAAATACCAGGGACTAGTTCCCAACAAACACCATCGCATGAAATGGTAGAATCCACTGCCAAGAGGCACAGGGACTGGAGGAGGAAGGCCATGACCCCTCAACGAGTAGTAACCGTACCAACCACTAATTCCCACCTCCCACTGTTTGAGACAGAATCTGAGGAGTTCTCTGGTTTGGTTGACCTTTGAAGCTCATACTCCTGTACCTATCACAGACCAGATAAATGAAGGCACACACTGTGATAACTTTTAATGGCACTTGGTAACCATTTTTCCTTTCAGTTTGCTGTTTTCCAAATTATGCTTTACTTTTGGATGCTAGTGTGTATGTACATAAAAGAATCACTCAACTTTGCAGGAAGTCAGCGATACACTTTTATAGAGGAATTGTGCTAGGAATTATGCTCTCAGAGGGTTCTGCAATTCCACCATTAGTAAGCAAGACAGAGTAGAAAATTTGATCATCTGTGGTTCTTATTCAGCACAGATTGCAGTTGAGTAGAAACTACACCACCTGCTTTACCTGATCTTTGAACTGTATCTTCCATTATTCCTACAGCTTCTTGGAGAGACGCACCTGAGGTCTCCAGTTTCTTGCTAGTTTTCGGAAGTCAACTGGAGCTACGTGCAATGTATGAAACTGAACAAAGCACTGATACTGCAGAATCAGAAGAAAAGTTCTCCACCATTACAGCTTCAATCCAAGTTGCTCCACTTGTGACCATAGGCTCCGAAGATAGAGGTACGTCAGGTAGGTGCTACTTGTAGAATTATGTATAATCAGAAGATTTCAAGAGAACCTTTTTAGTTATATCAGTGTGTTTACTCGGTTTAGTATAAATTAAATATGGTTTAGATGCTGCTTCAGAGTCCAACTTTTCCACAGTAAGATTCAGGGTGTAAAACCTACAGCAAACATTGTGTCATCAGCAGAAAGCCATATAGATGACTTGCATACGTCAGCCCTGGTTTTCAGAACAAGAATAACAGAACAAGAATCCAAGTAATTCTTTTTAAAAGTTGACTTATTGGGAATTTTGTGCTTGGAGTATTTCTGTAGTTTATTCCTAATATGTGGATTGCTTAATAAATGTAGTTCAATTTGAGATTTCACCATGCACCCTATGTGTTTATTCTAGTTTGTCAGAGGACTGTTTTGCCATCAGCTGTAAAAGCATTGTTAATAGAAATCCATGTTTTCAGCCTTGATGACAGCAGAGATGTAACTGGTTTCCATTAATGAGTTGTAACCTTATGCTAGCCTGCCTGCTTGCTCCCCAGTATCTACCTAAAAATACATCAACAGAGGTCCTGAAGTCGTTATTTCCCATAGATAAATCTAGCCAATTTGCTGCATTCCCTTTAAAATATTTCCTGGCTGTTACTATCTTATACTCCTCTGGTACCCTTTTAACTGTGAAGTACTCCTGTAATTCCTCAATAAAAGCTTCAGGATCATTGGAATCCTCATTTTCAAAAATTGGTGATACAATTTCGTTCCACATATGATTATGTAAGTGTATATTTGGGTTGGCATTTCCAGAAAGATTATTTCTTACATAACAATTTGAATTACTGGTACCCATACTAGGCATAGAAAGGTCAGCTGATGCATTTGGCATCGCCTCGTTTCTTGCAACTACATCATTGAGATTATTGCAACTAGAATTAGGTACACTTCCATTGATTCCTAAATTTTCTAATACTTCTTTCATTTGATCACTTATTTCTTCTATATTTCTAGCCTGCCTTTGATTTTCTACTTCTGATCTATCAAATCTTACATTGCTTTTCTCTAACTCTTTCCTAGTTAACAAGCTTTTCCGGGGAAGGCCGCATCTTGGTTGTGTTGTTGCCAACGTTTCACCCTACTATGTAGAGCTTCTTCAGGGCTAATGCTTTCTTTGGCAGCACCGCAGGAACTGTGCTGACTCTTCAACTTCTCGCTTATTTATATCTTGGCCGTAGAGGTTAGAGCCGGCCCTCTCGTTCTCATTGGCTGATGGTCCGCCAATCCTTGCGTTCTTATCAATGTTCGCCAAATAGTGTGGAGATGTCTTCCATTATCCCTGTTGATACTTTCTTTTAATTTAAATATTTCTATGCTTTCTCTGGCAATTCTATATGTAAAATGGTCAGAGTTGACTAGTAACTGTATTTGGTCGAAATCTATGTGGTGTTTCATGGATATGGCATGTTCAGCCAATGCTGATTTTTTGGGTTGCCTTCCTGGATGTTCTAATTCAACAGAAACAAAATAAGCTAACATTTTCAGTATATCGGAGGCCCACGCACGCAGACAAATACTTGGACGCTTCATCCCACCATCTCCCAGCTATTAAACGAGCATTGGCCAACACACTTTTACACAGAGCCAACCGCATTTGCGATCCGGAGAACTTGCAAGAGGAATTAAATTACTTACAATATGCTCTGGAAGCAAACGGATATTCAAAAAGACAAATACAAAATCTGCACATAAGCAACAAGAGGCTCACAGAACCAAACCATACAGGAAACGAAAAGGACAAGGACAAAAACACAGCATGACTGTGTAAAAAGAACATGTAACATTACTAAGATAAGTGAAGCTTTTAGTTTATAATTTGTTCTTACTTTAGAATCTTGTTGCTTCACTGTTAATAGCTTCAATTTTCCTTATTTAACAGCATGGCTACCTTATGTAAAAGGAACGACCGACAAAATAGCAAAAATGCTATTAAAACACAACATCAAAACCAGATATAAATCCACTAAGAATCTCAGATCGTTTTCACGTCCAGTTAAAGACAAACAAAACCCCTTGAACAACGCCGGTGTATACAAAATCGACTGTGGTTGCGGAGCGGCATATATAGGGCAGACAGGCACATCAATAAAAATCAGACGGCAAGAACATATCAGAAGTTTGAAACCAAACCAACCCGAAAAATCAGCTTTGGCTGAACATGCCATATCCATGAAACACCATATAGATTTCGACCAAATACAGTTACTAGTTAACTCTGAACATTTTACATATAGAATTGCCAGAGAAAGCATAGAAATATTTAAATTAAAAGAAAGTATCAACAGGGATAATGGAAGACATCTCCACACTATTTGGCGAACATTGATATGAGCGGAAGGATTGGCGGACCATCAGCCAATGAAAACGAGAGGGTCAGCTCTAACCTCTACGGCCAAGATATAAATAAGCGAGAAGTTGAAGAGTCAGCACAGTTCCTGCGGTGCTGCCAAAGTAAGCATTAGCCCTGAAGAAGCTCTACATAGTAGGGTGAAATGTTGGCAACAACAACACAACCAAGACGCGGCCTTCCCCAGAAAAACTTATTATTATGGACACCGGCTGCCGAGGCTTACGTAAGTTATCTTTCCTAGTTATTTCATTTTCTCTCTAATTTCTGTTTTGATTCCTCCCTTAATTTTCTATTTTCTTTCTCTGATTTTTCACGCGTTTGTTGTCGTTTTCTTTTCAGAATTTTCTATTTCCCCTTTAACCTGTTCTCTATTTTCCTTCACTTCACTCCTAAACTGATTTATTTCCCTTCTGATCTCTTCCTTGAATGTTCCTATCTGCTTTCCTAGTTCTTGCGGTCCTAATTCTAATTTGTGAACATTACTTTTGGCACTTTCTATCTTTTGATCGATATTTTCTATCTTTTTTGTTTTCTCCTAACACCTTAGTATTTTGTGCTAACTGCTCTCTTAAATCTTTCTTTAGTTTCACCTAAATTCTTTTTTAAATCTTTTAACATTTCCATAATCACCCCTAACATATTTCCTTGCATTTCTGAATTATTCCATGAATTTCTTTTATGACTTTCTGGCAGTTGTTCTAAATTATTTTGTACATTTCTACTACATTCTCCTGATTCAGCCATTTTCTCACTAATTTCCTGTCTGTCACTGTTTTCTACTGCCTGAATTTCCATATTTTCCTGACAATTTTGACCTACACCTTAAGTACATTTACATGAGTTCACTTGAAAAAATATGTGCTGCACTTAAATGACTTTCTCTATTGTTGTACTAACCATTCTTACAAACTCTTATTCCTATATCTTCTTTGTGTTAGTTCAGATAAGCATTTGCAGAAATTATCTTATTGCTTATTTCCTTGGAGGTGCAAAGGGAACATGGGAATACGTCAGGCTTTGAGCAATAGTCAAATCTTTTAAAGGTTTCAAATTCCGTTCTTTCAAGTTTCGTTTTCTCACAGTTAACATATAAAAAATGAACAACATTCTATTTGATAGAAGTATAAGTTCTCCAACACTCACACAAATATCAAGCAATATCTCCGAAATGGTTCACTCTACAAAAAACTTTATTTAGACTTAAATTGTGTGTTAAAGCTACGTAGGCTTTCACGGCCGGCGTCTAAATTGTAGAAAGAAGTATCTTCCGGGCTGTTATGCCGTGGTCTGCTGGAGATCTGTCTTCCAGACGTTTTGTCTACAACTGCAGTAGACATCCTCAGTGGCGTTGTCGAAGTCTCCTCGTGGAATGTATCACTGCGACTGATGTGTCGACTGTCTGTGGGGCTCCATTTATACCATGCGCAACATGCGCTGATTGGCCCGGGGCGTCCAGAGGCATGGTGGCTGGTGGAGGGGGTTCTATCTCTCTTATGCTGCTGGTCTCTTCTGATTGGCTTACCTTGCTATCCTGCTTCTTATAATGTTCTATGACCGGATGCCAGTTGCTGTTTAATCTTAAGACCTCTTCCTTCTTATTAAAGTTGTTAGGGTGCTTGTAAATTTCAATAGCCTCTCGCTGTAGCCGGGCATGGTAATGTATGGTAGATGCAAGGATGCGCATATCCTGGAACTTAATACTGTGTTCACCGACTGCATTAATGGCATGTTCAGCAACCGCAGACTTATCAGTTTGGCCCAGGCGGCAGCTTCTTTTGTGTTCCGTGAGTCTGGTCTTAACACTGCGCTGAGTAGTTCCAATGTATACTGAGCCACAACCACAAGGAATACTGTATACTCCAGCCGATGACAAAGCTTCTCGGGGATCCTTGGGTGATCGTAGTAAACTGCTTAACTGTCTGGTGGGTTTGAAGATCATCTTGACGTTATGTCGCTGTAATATGCTATCAATTCGGTCGGTGACATTTTTTAAATATGGTAGGAACACAATGCCCTTACTTTTGGGCTGATATGGATTCCGGATGACAGGTTGAGTCTTAGGAGGCCGGCAAGCTCTTCTTACTTCTTGGATTGAATAGCCATTGGAAAGTAATGCTTGTTCTAAGTGGCCAAGTTCTTATTTTAAGAAGTGCGGCTCACAGATGTGGGAAGCATGGGTTGCAAGCGTCTTGATCATTGCACGCTTCTGTCTGGGATGATGATTGGACTGTTTGTTTAAGTAGCGGTCAGTGGTCAACTAGCGTTTCTGGACGTCTTGGTTAGCAAGAAGGCCGACGGAACACTTGGACACAGGGTCTACCGCAAGCCTACCCATACTGACCGCCCAAAAGTAAGGGCATTGTGTTCCTACCATATTTAAAAAATGTCACCGACCGAATTGATAGCATATTACAGCGACATAACGTCAAGACAATCTTCAAACCCACCAGACAGTTAAGCAGTTTACTACGATCACTCAAGGATCCCCGAGAAGCTTTGTCATCAGCTTGAGTATACAGTATTCCTTGTGGTTGTGGCTCAGTATACATTGGAACTACTCAGCGCAGTGTTAAGACCAGACTCACGGAACACAAAAGAAGCTGCCGCCTGGGCCAAACTGATAAGTCTGCGGTTGCTGAACATGCCATTAATGCAGTCGGTGAACACGTATTTAGTTCCAGGATACGCGCATCCTTGCATCTACCATACATTACCATGCCCGACTACAGCGAGAGGCTATTGAAATTTACAAGCACCCTAACAACTTTAATAAGAAGGAAGAGGCCTTAAGATTAAACAGCAACTGGCATCCGGTCATAGAACATTATAAGAAGCAGGATAGCAAGGTAAGCCAATCAGAAGAGACCAGCAGCATAAGAGAGATAGAACCCCCTCCACCAGCCACCACGCCTCTGGACGCCCCGGGCCAATCAGCGCATGTTGCGCATGGTATAAATGGAGCCCCACAGACAGTCGACGCATCAGTCGCAGTGATACCTTCCACGAGGAGACTTCGACAACGCCACTGAGGATGTCTACCGCAGTTGTAGACGAAACGTCTGGAAGACAGATCTCCAGCAGACCACGGCATAACAGCCCGGAAGATACTTCTTTCTACAATTTAAATTGTGTCTTTTAACAAGATCTACATTTTTGCATAGTAAAATTTGCTCTATCTCTTACGGCTTACCAGTTATGCATAACTCATCCAAGGTAAATAGGACTTCATGGGCTACAGCCAGAAAATTCAAGATATACATTTAATTTGTCATAAAAATATCTCAAACATATGGCATTTTAATCAAAATCGTTTGAGCCATTTTCAAGAAAATCAAAATTTTTGAAAAATTTTCCATGTAAAGGGTAGTTTAGGGTGGAGGAATTTTCTTCAAAATCTTCATGTCCCATCCTTGAAAGACATTAGACTTAAATACCAACTTTGGTTTGCAACCGACTTTTTATTTTTGAGTTATGCTGTCCACAGACACGGTCCTTTTTTTAAAAATCTGATGTGTTGCACTCATATGACCAATATGTGAAATTGTGGGGCTATAACTCAGCAATCCACAAAAGATATATTAATAAACTTTTATTGGCACCTCTATTTATTTGTTACACTTTAGAAACTTTGAACTGCTCAACTTGTTCACATCCATCACTGTCGACAGACAAGCGAATAGTGATGCTAGAATCAGAATGCATGTAACTCTGAAGTTATTAAACATTTTACCATTCCCACTTTTGAGATTACTGCCTCTTATAGTAGTTTTCTCCTTATATTTACTTGTCTTTATTTCAAATCATTACAATATTATTATTAAATGCTTTATTTCCCTTTTATTTAATTACTCTTAAAATTATTTATGAATCTCAGTATCAAAATAAATTTCAGTGTCAACCTTCATCTTGCATTCTTTCATGTCATATTTGTAGATAATTCATGCACATAATGCTTACATATGTATTTTATTCAAATTATATTTACCAGCATTATAAACAGACATACATTTCTTATATTTGCAGAATTATGCGCTACATTTGGTATCTGAGACGCATTCAAACGGAAGGAGAATATCTTCTTCCTCCAAATAAACCCGAGGTAAGTATTTGACTCATTTCATTCATACTACTACTCTCATTGCCTATTTAAGCAACATGCTGAACTGCAAGAATACAGTCTTGTCCTCAAGTGAATAAAGTAGATCAAAGCTGATAAAAATCATTACCAAAATATGCTGTCATCACCTTCATAACATTGAGAATGGGTTCCTGATGTCCCATACTTGTGTAATATAGAAATTCCTGCTCTATACCTGCGGAATCAGTTCACTATGGAGAAAGAAAAGGATGGTAAACTTACGTTCCTACATGTTCTGGTTATCAAGAAAAGTGATGGTACGCTAGGACACACAGTTTATCACAAACCCACCCACATTAGCCGTTATCTTCACAAAACCTCAAACCATCGTCCACGACAAAAACAGTCTGTGATTAAAACTTTGGTGAAGAGAGTATTAAGAATATGTGAACCTTAGCACTTATGACAGAAACTACAATATCTAGATCAGGCTCTTCGCAACAATAGGTACACAGATAAAGAACAATAAAGAGCCTTGGACCCAAAAAGGAAATCCCAAACACAAAGGGGAGAACCATTTACTAACAAGAGAGGCACAGTATACTTCCCTTATTTGAAACATACTACAGACCGCATTTCTAAATTATAGTGGACACAGTTTATCGGCAGTTCCCAAGAGTTCAACATGGCTGACATTACACTAAACAGCTGACAACAGTATTCCAAAAAGGAGACCTGCCATCGTACACAATAAAGGCATTTCTAACCTCAAATAGCACAGGATTAAAGTAACATACTTTCACTCGATAGTAATGCTTGAACATTGTTACCATACAACACATGAACCTACTTGCCTTCGCCAAATCTTGTTCTGCAATAACACTTTTGGATAAAATCTCTTCCGAGCACTAAATAGCGTAATATACACAAGATGCACTACTGTGTAGCGAACACAAAAATAACAACTGTAACTATAACTGCATATACTGCCCTAAAAGAATTCAATACAAAATCACGCAAACACGAGTAGTATGTTCACTGATTGATTAATCAATTAATAGCAGACTTGTCTCCTAGAACAACGCCTTCAATTGTCTTGACCGCCTCTTTATTTGTAGTGTTGAATACGGCTCTAAGTTCTCCACCAAGAGAACCATTTGTGTTAACTTCTGGGGTGTGCACAGTATAGGTGTGCATGGGCTTACATTCTTAAGTTTGAGGTCATTTTGAATCACTTTTTACACTCACCTTCACTTAAATTGTTGAAGGTGAGCGTAAAAAAGTGACTCAAAATGACCTCAAACATGAATACTTAATTGTTAATAGTTCTTCTATTTGTAATATTCATTACATTCTTATGTTCGGCCTGGTCTCAACCAAGCCTGTGCCTGGGAACAGGTTATAGTGCTTGGGCCCAAGCCTGGCCCAGCCGGATTGGGAAGTTTTGTTTTAAACAAAATTATTTTGCAGTTAGACATCATCATCAGTATCATCATTATTTGAAACGTGTCAGCGGAATAATAATTTAGAATTCCTAGTAAAGAAATGCTGCGATAATTATGCTATTCTTAGAATTTTGACATCAGTGACCAAAAAATATAACACATTAGTTTTTTACCTCTTAATTGTCAAGCCTGGGCACAACCCGAGCCCAAGAAGCATTTTTGAAATTAAGCCCAAACCCAGCCTAGGCCTAGGCCTGAGGGCTTCACCCAAGGCAGTGCAGACCCCTAGCGCACAATGGGTGATTTTCCGTGCCTGTGGCAATCTTTCACAGTTTCAATCTCAAGGAAACAATGGACAGTGCCGTACATGAACCTCCTGCTTATTTTCAATTTCTGGAGAACTTGAATATCGCATCTGGAGATTTACCCACCCTGTACAAAGCTACCACAGCTACACGATTTTCATAATTGCCCCAATCCATCTTGAAGACTAACACAAAGAACTTTCTACTTCTGCAGCTGGACTCTCAGTGACTATTAGGCACCACAACTCAGGGATCTTTAAACAGGTAGAGATAGGAAGTATAGCCACTCACAAAAGTTTGTGATAGTATTTATAGTATCATATAGTACATTCACAGAAAACGGATGGAAAGAAAATTCTTTATTTTTCAAGTAATTGTCATTAAGCATAACTTTTTATGTTGTTTGCAGCTCACAATTGGCAGAGGAAAGGACAACGACCTGAAGTGCCTCAGTCTTTATGTCTCTCGCAATCATTGTAAAATTTTAATGAAGAATGGATTGAAAATGGTCGATCTTGCTGTAAGTATGTATGTGCATAACTTTCAGGTTTTAGTATCTTTATTATATGCATTCTACATATCATTAATAGCATACATTTTGTGATGTTTCTGTTTGAAGTTGTCATGAAGGGATAGAATTACATAATTAATTATACAAATTATACAACACCTAACTGGGCTGCAAAACAAATGAAATAAGCAAACCCATTTAGATCATCATAAGTGTTATTAGTCAGTCTTATGTATTCTAAATTTAATTTCAAATTGTATTTGTTGAGTTTTTATTGCTATTGAAGCAGAGGTGTTTGCTTCAGACACAAAAGGTTGCCATTCCAAGAACAGGATATTAGATAGAAATGAACATGAAGTTGTTTTGTACATATTCTTTTAGAAGTTGTTACATAAACCAATTGCAGTTTATTCTTGGCCACTGCACCCACTTTCCTAAGAGATAACTGAGCTGTTTATGGAATTGTGCAATAGTTGACATTAGGTCTACCAGTATTAGACCTTCTTCTTTATCTGATTACCTTCCCCTTATGTAGGACTTACACCCCTAGGACTTACAAACCAGTGCTTAGGGTCAAACGTCTTTCGGGGAGCAAACAAACCTATGGGCCGGAAAAAGTGAAGACCTGGAAGCTGGTGGACAGGCAAGCACCAGGTACAAGAGTGAGGAAGAGGGTGATATGAAATGCAGTCAAAATGGATGATTGGAGCAATTGGTGGAATGAGTGGTGAAGGAAATTGGAGAACTCAGAGAAGTCCTACTCAGATGTTGATTTGTCCACAACGAATATCAGGGCCCCCCAGGGGCACACTGCGGTAAGCATGGGTTTGGTTCACCTGGGTCCCGAGCCACTCACCATCATTTCATGCCATCCATGCCCATCAACTGTGCCATGTGTAGCTGCTTTGGCTACTACTCATCACCCTTTTCCTCTTCTAGGATTATTATGATTATTAGTTTGTAAGGTCTTAGGTTTATAACTCCTGTCTCACCAGCAGGGATCTTTTCTGTCTCTGTGGTCCTGTCCCATGGTTTCAGCGTGGCCTACAACTGCTCCCATGTGTAGCCTTAGGTGCAGAGCCCATCCTCATCATCATGTACACCCACACAGTTCTCTCAGGGCTTGGTCTATGTTAATTCCCTGATGGCCATGTGTCATTGGGTTAGTATCACAGGCTGGATGTGTTACCACTGATGGAACCCTGGTGTAATCAATCATAAGTCCCCTGAATCCATGTTGACTCCATTGAGATGGCATGGTCTAAAGGGGGAGCCAGAAGCAGTTATTTCTGTGATTGGGAGAATCATTTACCCATGTGACCAAGCAGTGGAGCTGGTTTTACAAGAACTTAATTGAACCTTGAGGTCCAGAACTACAATATTGTATATAAAATCAGCCCTCAAAGTAAACCTTTTGCAAAAATTAGCATAAATGCTAGGCATGGTTCCTCTTGCCCCAACCATTAGTTCAATTAGTTCTATTAGACGTCAAATTGAACCTCTCAAGGTAATAGGGGATGGTAGGTTCATAGATTTGACACTTATCAGCATGTAGTTCAGCTGCCTGTTATTTGTTCTGCTCCATTCTCATTGTTGAGTCAATTATACATCCAGATGATGAATCTGATGGGATGGTGAGGATGTCAGTCCAATGAGAGGAGCCCCCTTGAGATAGTCCATGAGCCTCTTCAAACACTTTGTGGGTTTTTACCCTTAAAGCTTGTGCAGTAGATGATCTATATCTTACAACATTTATTCATTGAAAAAATAGGCTGTTTACAAATGTTAAAATACTCTCCTTTAAGAGGTAGAATCGGCTGTGGTATTGAATTTTTCAGTTCTGATTCTATCTCTCAACATTGCCCACACGTGGCTTGTGTGTTTAAGGAAATACAACACCAGCCGTAAATTTGTTGACATAAATAAATAATAATCACCATCTAAAGGTTTTTTTAATTCCAGAACATAAAGTGCTTAAGAGTTGTAAGTTGCCCATGGGCTATTTACCTCTGAGGTGAGATTCTCTTTGTGGTCTACCGGGAACATTCAAATCATTTGGAGAATTCAATGTCATACTGGCAAGTTGTCACAGTAGCTCAATGGTTACAGCAGTTGTGCATGAGGCGGAAGTTCTGTGGTTCAAATCCCGGCTGTGGCATTGAGTTTTTCAGTTCTGATTCTACCTCTCAAACATTGCCCGCACATGGCATGTGGGGGGGGGGGGGGGGGGGGAACCACCAGCAGTAAGTTTGTTGGCATAAATAAATAATCATTAGTCTTCTTTAGTTCATTTTTACAAAAAATCAAATCAAATTTAGTTTATTAGACACGTTATGTAGGCCAACCTGATTATAAGATTTTGGAACATAAGTTCTCCTCTGTGGGGATCAGGTACATCTTTTGATGTGCACTTATCTAAAAGCTCCTTAAAGGCTGGTTTAAACTACTGGTAACTTAAAAATAACCAGAATGAGAAGATTGAAGTATATTTATTCAGATGGGAGTGGTCATAAACAAAGATAAGCTTTTCTGGGCCCCTGGAACAGAAAAGAAGACTTGGCCAATTTTTAACTTCCTCATTCTTGTCCCTGAGCATGGCATGTTAGATTCACATTGTGTGTATTACACTTTTTTCTGTAAAAATTGTTCAAGGTGGCCATACCATGAAACACGTGCTAGAGCTCTCTCTAGTTGCAAGATAGAAAAAATATCATTGATTGGTTAAAAACAAATGGTTTCCCAATATGGAATATCGATCTCCACTTTGCAATTGATATGATGATTGACAATATACATACCCGTACTTGTTATTGGGTTGTTCTCGTTTCCTTCTGCTTACTGTTACTGGTGGTTGTGAAGCAGACCTAAGACATGGGTTTCTGGGTTTCTCAAGTGGTTGCTATATTTGCTCCTATAAAAGCACTGCACAAATCCACGTAAAAATTGTTTTGAGGTGCCTTAAGTGAGGAAGTAGTATTAGTATTTATTATAATCCAAATACAATATTTTGATGCAAACAACAATAGCATTTTACACAAAACCATTACACAAATATTACATCTTAATTATACAGTTTCCTTTCTTATCACTACATTGAGTTTCTGTGACTGCTGGGATCCAAACGACTAAAATCCATTGGTCACCGAGTTTATTTGGGTCCTACCAATCGCTTAAAACTAATTTCTCTTTTGTCCCTTCATACTAATTTTTTCTAATTTTTCTCCCACAACTTGGCTCTTATTCTGCCTAAAATGTTTCCTGTTTCTATTATGTTTCTGGATTTTACATTCAAAAGATTTTTAATTATTGTTTTTTGATCTGTTCACAGAGTTCAAATGGGACTTTCATCAATAGGCAGCGGATTATTTCAGAGCGAGAAATCCCATTGAAACCTGGAGATATAATTGGTATTGGAACTACAGAAGCCAAGGGCGAGGACTGTTTTGTTTATAAATTGATGAGATTTGTAATAGAGGTAAGTTTTATTGTTTAGGTTGGGTTTAGAGTAACAGCATGGCAGATCCCTGTTCATCCAAACTTAAATCAACCAGAACTGTAAATAAGCAACAGACTAAATGATGTACAAATAAATAAAAAAAGAAAAATATGTGTGTTGTGTACACACACACACACACAAAAACACACAGGGTGTAAATGAATAACGCCATACAAATTTAACTAGTGATAAATGGTTCATAGACAATCAATTTGAGGTAGGAAACCTATGGTCTAGGATTACACATTACAGAACTGTGCCTTAGAATGCTCTGATCATGTCCACTGCAGCGTAACGCATTATGAGAAAACAAGCGGGCGAGTTTCATAGCCTGTCCATTTAGCATAGTGGTTATGGTGGCAGGACGCAAAGGTACACAGGTATTAAAAGCTCAGGTTCAAATACCTATAACTCCACATTTTTTATGTTCTGTCTGTCTGTCTTTCTTTCTCTCTTTCTCTCTCTCTCTCTCTTTCTTTCTTTCGTTCCTCCCTCCCTCCATTCCTTCCTCCCTCCCTTTGTTCCTTCCTTCCTAAGCACATGCTTAATCTTTTAATTTGATTTACGCGAAACATTTGTGTTGTGTTGTAACTTTTTGTTTAACTAATGTTTATACTTTTTATTTCAAGTTAGTTTAACTATTATTTACACTTGCATGACCTAAATAGCATGACCTTGTATGAGAATTTCGTTTTCACTTAAATGAGATGGTTCAAGCCTAACTAGCAGCTTAGAAACAAGTAAATAATGATAAGCACTTGAAAGAGCTACATGCGATTGAATTATTATGAACACAAGTTGAATTAATATTAAAATTAACTATGAGCAGAACAAAGGTAAGGAAATAAATAATGCTTAAGTGCAGGCTTGATATCTTGACACCTTAATTAAATCTGATAATAAATTAAATGATACAGTAAGAGCAAGAATACAGGCAGGGAATGAGCTTACTATGCAAGTAAAAAGATTTTCTCTAATGGAATAATCACCAGAAATACTAAACTCGAAGATTATAAAACATTAATAAGATCAGTAGTAACGGTCTGGGTGTGAGGTTTGGTGTACCACAAGATGAAATGGCTTTGCAATCTATTCAAGATGTTCGTGATGACATCTTGAATATGTCCGTTGCCCGGAAAGCTTCAGATCTGGCTTTGCAATCTATCGAGAGGAGAATGCACAGACAAATGTTTGGCCTTCAAGTATCTAGTAGTGCTCAGCATTTCAGTAAAGAAGAAAGCATAAGCAATATGGTCACCAACACTACCAGCCCAAAATTTCAGTTTCTGTGGATATTGCATGTGGTTCTCTTCGATCCATTTTGGATTGGTGTCTTACTGCTGTTGCCAGTTGTGTCTGTAGCTCCATCTGAGAATACAATATATCACAATATCATAAGATCTCTGACTGGGTAGGTTAGACTGTCAATGATATTTATGTGAACTGTTTCATAAATGAAAATGAATTTAAATACTATATCACAAAGATTTGACCAGAAGATGTCAAATTGTATAAAAAATAACCTAAGATATATTAATTACAATTAGTGCAGTTCGACTTACTCAGTATGAGGAAAACAAAATCCAGGAATTATATGTATTTCGGTTTTCTCTTGTTGTAGTAGCAGAAAACCAATTGATAACCTCAAATAAATGTCACTTTAGTTTTAGCATTAACAAGTAACCTTTCTACTGGCAAAATACATTAATTATTAAAAGAACAACAATTGTTAAAAACACAGTTGTCAAATTGAAATGGGTTGCCATTTCCTTTAGAAAGAATGGACATTATTTTTCAGCAATTTATGAGAATACAGTTGGTGACACTGACTAAACAAAATAATGACCCAGTGATAAATGGTACAAAACAAAAGAATGACCAGGTATAGATCATATATGATAAATTAATACTTCTATATATGAAATATTATATTAGAAAAACTGGTTATTTTAAATGTGCTCCATCATTCATTTATTCACAAAATTGCATCCTTCTATCAGGATCGTCCCTCTGAAACCTCATGCAGAAGTTGAATTTTATAGGGATGTTGCTTGGCATTTTTAGGATCTTTTGTCACCGAGCTTACACTTATATTGGATTCTAATGTTGTAGATATTTTGGATTTTTTTGCACACAAAGGAGAACTTCCAGTAAAATATTCTCATCAGTAGTGCTTTTCAGACAATCTAATCTTAGGTCCTTTGTGCTTTCAGATTCAATAAATTTTCTTACAATTTTTGTCACCATTATATGAATTAGAGTGTGATCTGAATGCATATGAACTAAATTCACAGCCTCGTGATGAGATCATTTCCTGTCTCTGTAGGTAACTATCATTAAAAATAGAATGCCATCCTTTGCACTCAATATCAGGCAGAATATTATTTAACACATTAGATGTCAGATTGATTCACATAAATCAGTATATCAATCAGCATCAATAAACATTTCCATGGATATAAACAAGTGAAAGCCAAATAAACAAACTTCCATGGATATAAAGAAAGGATAGTCAAAATCATGAAAAAAGAAGTGTTTCCTTCTGTTAAGCTTACACTTCTGTTTCTTGTGTTTAAAAGTAATGAATTGTGCAAAATTATATGTGAGTTGTTATTTTTGCATGCCAACAAACTTGCTGCTGTTTTTAAGCATACAAGCTGTGCATGGGTAATGTTTGAGAGGTAAAATCAGGACTGAAACATTCAGTGCCATAGCTGGGATTTGAACCACGGACCTTCCACTTCATACGGAAATGCTCTAACCACTAAGTTACTTGGCTCAGATCCTGGCTGTGGCATTGAAGTGTTCGGTCCTGATTCTACCTCACTAATTATATTGGGTACTCATTGAAAAGCTATTGAAGAACACTGTCTGAAACTGTAAAAGTATATAGGCTGTTCCATTGAAAATAAATTTAGTCACATCTTTTGAGAGGTAGAACTGGAACTTAAAAATTCAATGCCACAGCTGGGATTTGAACCATAGACCTCCGCTTACTAGGTGGGTGCTCTAACCATTAAGCTACTGTGACAACCTGCCAGAATGACATTTAATTCTTAATCATGTTTGTATTTCTCCCAGTAAACCACAAAGGCAGTCTCACATCAGAGATAATTACCCCATTTGGTGACCTACTATCGCAAGTACTTTATGTCCCAGGATTAAATAACCTTCAGATGGTAATTATTATTTATTTATGCCAACAAACTTACTGTTGGTGTTTTTGAACACACAAGTCTGTGGTTCAAATCCCAGCTATGGCAGTGAATTTTTAAGTTCCAGTTCTACCTCTTAAAACATCGTCCACACACGGCTTGTGTGTTTAAAAACACCATCATAGTTTGTTGGCATAAATCGTATATATTCAAACGAGCAATTCTTGTATATAAATATATTCTGCATAACTTGGAAACTGCTCTAACGATTTCCATCAAATTTTGTATTCAGATAGGGTTTTGCTTTTTAAGTTCATCTATATAGGTGTAATTCCCGAAAAATGTGATTTTACATAAAAAATAACATTTTTTATTCCCGCTTCTACAGAGCAATTCTTGTATGTATATATATTCCCGATATTTCAAAAACGGCTCTAAAGATTTTGTTAAATTTTTGTATACATGAATATTATATGCACAGTGTTTTCTATACTCACTTTTACGTAACACATTCATATCTCTTTCTCTGCACATTCTTCTATAAACAATTTTCCATAAAAAACGTGATTTTATACCAAAAAAGAAACATTTTTATCCCCAGTTTTAAAATAAGTCATACCATGTTCTGTATGTTTGAAATAAAAGTGCTATTACATTCACACTGTTTTCTCTTCGCACTTTTAGGTAACACATTCACACCTCCTTCTCTACTCACTCTTCTACAAATAAGTCATGCAATTTTCTGCATGTTTGAAATAGAGATGCTGCATATTACATTCACAGTGGTTTCTCTACTTAAGTACTTTTAGGTAACACATTCACATCTCTTTCTCTACTCACTCTTCTATAAACAATTTTCCATAAAAAACATGATTTTACACCAAAAATCATTTTATCCCCACTTTTAAAAAAGTCATACCATATTCTGCATGTTTGAAATAGAAATGCTATTACATTCACACTGTTTTCTCCTCTCACATTCAGGTAATACATTCATATCTCTTTCTCTATTCACTCTTCTACAAAGAAGTCATATAACCTTCCGTATGTTTGAAATAGAAATGCTACATATTCATACTGTTTTCTTTACTCACTTTTAGGTAACACATTCACATCTCTTTCTACTCACTTCTAGAAATATGTCATACAATTTTCTGCATGTTTGAAATAGAAAAGCTACGTATTACATTCACACTGTTTTCTCTACTTACTTTTGGGTAACACTTTCATAACTGTTTCTCTACTCACTCTTCTAGAAATAAGTCATACAATTTTCTGTATGTTTGAAATAGAAATGCTGCAAATTACATTCACAGTGCTTTCTCTACCCACTTTTAGGTAGCACATTCACATCTCTTTCCCTGCTCGCTCTTCTACAAATGTCATACAATTTTCTGTATGTTTGAAATAGAAATGCTGCATATTACATTCACAGTGGTTTCTCTACTTAAGTACTTTTAGGTAACACATTCACATCTCTTTCCCTACTCACTCTTCTATGAACAATTTAAAAAAAAAAACATTTTTATTTTCGCTTTTAAAATAAGTCATAGCATGCTCTGTATGTTTTAAATAGAAATGCTTTTACATTCACACTGTTTTCTTCTCTCACTTTTAGGTAACACATTCGCATCTTCTCTACTCACCATTCTACAAACAAATCCTATCATCTATATATACAAATTGGATGGTTGTATATATGTAACTGTTAACCTCTAATACCGCTTAATCGATCACTGCAAAATTCGGCATGTATATGTATTTTTTCATGGAAAAAGTTTTTATGGTAACAATTTTACTACACAATATATTACTTTCAAATGGTTTTCTACTCACTTTTTTTTTACGTAGCACATTCTTGTATCCTCTGTTTGCCCTTCAACATACAATTCATATGGTTTTCTATGATTGAAATATAAATGTAAGGTATTACATTCACACGATTTCCTCTAGTAATTCTTCCTTTACGAGACACAATGTCTTCTTTCACTACTCGCCCTTCAACATACAGTTCATATAATTTGCTACATGTTTGAAACAGAAATACAACATATTACATTCATACTATTTTCTCTATTCACTCTTTTTTTACGTAACAATTCACATTGAGGCAGAATATATGGTTAGACCCCAAAAGGAAATCATTTATGTAAATATTTATTGTAAATGTAATTTATTTTTCATGTTGATAAGAATTAGTTGAGTAACGAAAACGTGTTGCTATTTTTTCATTGTTAAGAAAAATATAAATGTTTAAAAACGTCATAAATGTTAAGTTTCATGTTTAAATTTAATATGTACATGTATAAGAACCATATGTATTTAATGATAAAAGTGAAGGGAGAATAGATAAAGCTCGCTTCCCTAACAATACAGGAACTATTTAACGTAGGAAAATATAAAATGAACGCATACGCACATGTATACAAAAAAGAGTGTCATGTAAAGAAGTGCCAATTTTTGTTATTAGCGTCTGTATGTTTGAGAGGTGAAGACGTGTTTCTGTAACGCACATGGATGTGGGTCTAAAAGACTTTATAAAAGTGGAAGGACTATCAAGAAAACACAAATAGGTGCAACGAAAGTCAATTCAATTATAACAAGTGTAATAAGAGATGAAAAAAGTGTTAATAAAGTGATATATAGTGAAGTTACATTGAGTGTTCATTCATTCCACCAAGTACCTTGCCTGGAGAGAAAGAATAGAATCTCATAGCTCAACGAAAAGTAATAATTATTTAAAAATACAGCACCAACATGTTATTCCTATCGTTTATAAACTTCATACTTAGCAACCCCTATACATATCGTATGTTGAAGAGTGAGTAAACTCCAAAGTTGTTTGACCGATCGCCATGAAAATTTACATATCTAAGTGTTTTCATGTCGAAGGTTTTTATGGAATCCATTTTACCACGCAATGTATTAGGTTCACATGGTTTTCTCTACTCCATTTGCATTTAACTAAAATACTACTCCCTCTTCTACAAACAGTCCATACATTTTTCCATACATTTGAAATATAAGTGCAATGTATAACATTCACACGGTTTTTCTACTCATTTTTCTTTAGTAAAACATAATCACATTTCTTTCACTGCTCCCACTTCCATGAACAATTCATTCAATTTTCTATGTGATTGAAACAGAAGTTCACAGTACATTCACATGGCTTTATCAACCAGCTTTTCTTCCTGTAGTGTTTGTTATTGTTCAACAGTGCTTTTGTTTAGTGTCGGTCCAGTGTTTTAATAAAAAATAAAGAAATAGTTAAAAAAGTAAAGTAATACTTTAAATTGGTGTCAGGAGTGCAACGAAAAGCACGATATGGAACAGTTAATGAAACAAATGTTAGTCAACATGGACATAATGTGGAATTAAATAAATTCCAGAATGCGGCAGAGGAAACAAATATGAAAGCCGAATTGTAAAAATGTAAACTACGGAATAGAAAATATGGGAACAAAAATGGACAAAATGGAAACAAAAATGGAAGCCAAACTGAAAATGTAAACTCCGAAATGGAAAAGATGAAAGCGATAATGTCCAATGTTAAGATAGATATATTTTAGAATACTAAGAAGTGACTGACCGGGGTTTAAGGAAGCCATGGAAGAACTCAACAGAAATATGAAGGACCTTGGCCAACGTGCTAACGCCCTGGAGTCAATCGCAGCACCAAAGAACTGAACTCCATAATCGAACAAATGCTCAACGAAAACCTCAAACTAGATGAATATCTATGGGACAGGCCTGCGTTCAACAGTAGACGTTTTTCAGATGAAATGATGGTGTTTATGAAATATTTGTATATATGTATTTCTATATCTCTTGTGTCTCGGAAATGACTTTTAACAATTGCGACAAAAATTATTATTTAGCTAACGTTTTGCCTTTCAGGTTTATCTAAGTATCTTCTCCCACCTCCCCCCCCCCCCCAAAAAAAAAAAAAAAATTCACAAAAACAGAGGCAAAAAACGCTGATCAAAGCTCGGTCGCCCAGGTACTAAATAATAATTAGTCAGTTCTGTTTAAACTGGAAGTAGCAAAGCATCCTTAATATAATTTTTGAGTTTTTGTACACCGTTATCTTTGTTCACTGAGTCTTGTGTTGGCTCAGTCACATGCTTCAAAAGTTGTTTATTTGGTGCGGGACTTTTAACTAACCTATATATATATATATATATATATATATATATAGTTTCTACAATTATTATATGACCTTAATTTAATTTAAAAGGTGAGTCAATTAATAACACAAAACAACACTTACAACATAATTTTCCGGAACGCGTTTTGAAGGTTAACCTTCCTCCATTATCAACCGGACAATAACTGGGTTTCCATGGTGTTTCATGCTGCAGATGGCGATGCTTCTTCTGATGTTTCTTCTGGTAACGGTTCAGTGAACTTGCTGAAAATATCTTTCTGAGGAATGTCGAAATTAAATACTTGGTTTCTGTTTTTTAAAATGAAGATTTGCTCCCATGTGGACAGTTCTTGTTTTCCGGTTATGTGTTTGAGAAGTTTCGGTTCTAGCTTTATGTCAAACACATAACAGGAAAACAAGAACTGTTAAGTTTGAGAAGTTTCGGTTCTAGCTTCATGTCAAACACAGCTACCATAATACTGTTTATTCAGCAGGAGTTTAGCTCAGCTCATTGCAAAAAGCATAAATTGGACTCTATTAATGATACTTTCCTGTAATGCAATGTTTTGAGATTATGTAACTCATGAGACTTAATAAATGCATACACATTGGTTATTATTTAAGAAAAATGTATTAGTCATTAATTTCTCCTAATGGTAAGCCTTAGAGGAGTAGTAAATTTGTTAATAGATCTGAATGTATAATGTTTGCTACTCATCCTGTAGATTGCAGCATATTGATCACTTGTGGTTTTATCTTGTAAAATTATCCTTTACTTGAAAGGTAGAATCAGGACTGAAAATTTCAATGCCATAGCCGGGATTTGAACCATGGTTCTTCTGCTAGATGTGTGGTTACTCCAGTCACTGAGCTACCATGGCCAGCTTGCCAGTATGACATTAAATTCCCCAGCTGATTCTGTTTTTCCTGGTAGACCACAAGGGAATCTCACATCTGAGATAAGCACTCCAGGGGTGACTTACAGTTGTACCTATGTACTTTATGACCCAGGTTTAAATAACATTTAGATGGTAATTGTCCCCAGTTATGGCATTGAATTTTTCAGTCCTTATTCTACCTTTTAAGCATTGCCCACACTAGCTTGTGTGTTTAAAAACACCAGTAGTAAGATGATCGGCACAAAAAGAAGAAAAAAATTAATAGCGCTTTTAAGTGGTTTTATACCAATTATTGGTAATTTTATTGCAAAAAGTAATTGAGATATCTGCTTTCTTTTTCATTATGTAGGTTTTGATATTTATTAAAAAAAAAGGAACGATTTTTTTTTCTAGTAAGTGAAACTTAGTATTATTTTACTTGATAATTTCTCTAATAATTATAAACAAGTATCATATAATAAACAAAAAAATATGTCTCTGTAACTTCACTTTCAATCCAAACATACTGTTTCAGCTGTGCTGAGACATGCTGTGAATTCTTAAATGTTCTATTTGGTTATACTTAAACTAGAATTTTTATCTTTTTGTCCTTTAAGGAAGAAGAGCCACAAGCAAACTGTGAAGCTGGCACTTCTGGAGCAGACACACAGTCAGCTGGAAAAGCTATTAGCATCGGACACAAGAACAAGAAAGAAAGAAGAGATAGTTGGGAGAATACAGTGTGTGTAAATACTGGTCGAAAGCGTATACGGGAGGATAGTGATAGTGATTGTGATAGTGATAGTGATGGTGATGGTAGTACTAAATTTCCACGCTTGAGTGTTCAGAGCACAAGATACTCAAATTCTGAGCAGCGGAACTCTTTATGCAGTGCAATCCCACAGTCAGACTCTAATAACAGCAGTGCTCCCCAGTTAGATGCTCCATGCAAAAAGGCCTCAAGTTCCAAGCTGCAAAAGTCACCTGATTTATTTCTCAACCGTGACATATTGCAGAACAGCAGTGAGGAAGAAAATGATGCTTCTAGGTATGCAAATAAAGGGGATCAAGTTTCAAATCTTGTTGAATGTGGTTCAGTGAATATTATAGTGAATAAAAATGAAAGTACCGTGCTTGATAATTGTACAGCAGAACCTCCTCACAGAAAAGAAATGAGTGATAGCTTACAAGAAAGGAGTGTACCCTCTTTTGTACCTGGCATGGACAACAAATGCACTGGTAGTCACACGCATAGTATAGATGGACGTGTTAATGAAGCATCAGTAATTAGCAGCGAACACGAAGTTACTAAGAGACTTAAAAATGATCCTGATAGTGAAATAAGTGGACCTCCAGACATTAGTGCTGAGAAAGGTAACATAACATCAGAGAAAGTAATTCCAAATGCTACACTTAGTGCAACAATTATGAATACAGAAATTAAAATGGAAGATGCTTTAAACCCTTCGACATTGAATACTTCGTATAAAGAAGAAACTAGACATTCAGCAAGCACATTTAAAAACAATGCAGCTAACCAGTCAGCTGTAACTCCCTCTACTACTTCTGTGGAAGTAGCAAGTGATATTATCATATTAAGTGACAGTGAAGATGAAATACTGGAAGAACGACTCGGAAGAGTTTTACACTCACAAGAAGACAGTCCACAAACTATCGCTATTGACCAAAGTATGAAATTAAATAACTCTCATTCAAATGAACTGGATGTAAGAAAAGACTTTAATGATCCAGAACAAGATAATTTAGAAAACAGTGATAATGCAGAGCAAAACTTAAATAAAATATTGGCATCATTTTCATCAACTGCAGTTTCTCAGGAGAAAGCAAAAGATATGCAATCACCAAATGCCAGCTCACTTCAACTCCTTAAAGATAAAAAGATTTTTAAAGCAAAACCTGTGGTAATACTAGAAAGAATTGATGATATAGTACCAACTGCTTCAAGAATCAAACAAGAAGAAAGAATTGATGCTGTAGCACCAACTACTTCAAAAATGAACCAAGAAGAGACTTCATGTAATTACTCAGTGACTGAACAAAATATAATTGAACTTGATGAGGATGATAAATTTGCTTGCTCTACTTCAGAAATCAAGCAAGAAGAGGGAATTGACGGTGTAACACCAAATTCTTCAAAAAGAAAACAAGAAGATATTTCAGGTAATTACTCAATGACCGAAGAAAATATAATTGTTCTTGATGATGATGATGATGAATTTCCTTGCTCTCAAATGTTTGAAGAAGCAGTGGTTATAAAACGAGAACCACTGGATGATGAAGAGGAAGAAAAGATTGAAATGAAACCATTCATAAGGTGTCCATATGATGATGACGATGTTATTTGTATAAGTGATGATCCTGATGAAAGTGATAATGAATGGCTTGCTAAGCTGTCACAACAAGATACAGGTTTTGTAGATATTGCACAATCTGCAGTGACTTCTAAAAGTAGTGTTTTTGAAATAGAAGAACAGGAGGAAGAAGAAACTATATTCAATGCTGAAGAAAGCCTTTCTTGCATTCAGAGCAAAGCTGATGATTTTGAAAGATCTGATGCCGTCACTAATAAACAACATGATACAGTAAAAAGCAAGAAAACATATGGAAAACCAGAAATAATTGAGGCTATACCAATGCCACCCCGACGGGCCCATCAGAGAGGCATCTCAGCAAATGAAGCCCGAAGAATATATGGAGAACAAAATGAACAGAAATGCAGCAAAGAACAAGTAGAACACAAAAGTGCTAAGGCACAACATAAAGCAGACACAGATAAAACGAAAACCAAGGCAAAATCCAGCAGAGATGCGGGAAGGAAACATTCTACCGAGGAACAGAAGAAGCCTCCAAGTAAAAGAAAACAACGCACTAACTCTGCTCCTGCTCATATATCAGGATCAGACAAGAAAAAGATAGCAGATAAAAGAAAAGAACTGTTGAAAGCAATTTCCCAAAAAGCCGTATTAGAGAAAAACGACATAGGTAATACTTCTTCACAAAGTACATCAATCAAATCCAATGCAGAAGTTAGAATCAAGATTACTGAGAAGAACAGAGGAGCATTTTTGACAGAAACTGTTTCATCTAATACAACTGTTAAAAATGCAACTGGCAAAAGAAAGAATAGTGAGGCTAAAGAAAAATGCAACTCTGAAAACAAAGTGGAAGAAATTCAAGACAAACCTTCTACTAGTTCAGAGCAAAAGACTTGCAAAAATAAAGATATTCAGAGCAAGCCATCCACCAGCAGAATGTATGGGTCTGAGAAACAAATTAGCCAACTTCCTAGGATTCCTAGACTTTCAGACAAAGCTGCTGGAAGTTGCTCAAAGAAAGTGGAAGATCTGGTATCCAAAATGGAGGCAAAATGTAGTATTAGAGACAAGGCTGAGAAAGAGGAACCTATGGAAATAGAAACAAAATCTTCTGATACTGGAATAGTTACTAAAAGTTCCTTAAAAGCTTCCAGTACTGTATCTGGAAAAAGAAAAACAGTTCATTTCAAGGATGACAAAGAGTTACTACAGATATTTGAGATTCCAAAAGAGAACTTCCAAGGTCACCCCGTTGGCCGTGTTAAGGATGCACCACCTCCAAGGAGATCTTACAACCAACAGCTGCTAATCAGCAGTCTACCTGTTGAGGAATATATTCACACAGTAGTCAACTGGAATATTAATTGGCTGGAGGTAAGACTAAGAAATTCTTTATTTTTGTTTTGGTCTGAAATTTATTTTGTTACCTATGTGGATTTTCTTGCAGTGAATTGTGATATGGAACATGCGATAATCCGTTATAAAAAGTTAGCAGAGATAGAGCAAGGTATCTTAAATATGACAAAGCAGTCTTCAATGATTCTTGTTCTTCTTTGGATGTATGATCAGCACTCGCTTGTGTGGTGGCTAGAGAGGAATAGTTTGCTGAGCAATATTCAGCGCGGTTTCTGTTGCCATCGTTCCAGTGTTGACAATCTGATGTGCATGGAGGTGTACATCTAAAAAGCCTTCCTCCTGAAGCAGAATGTCATGGGTGTCTTCTTTGACCTGGAGAAGACCTATGAGACTACCTGGGGTATGGCATCCTCCAAACTCTGCAAGGTTACAGTTTATGCAGCCATTTAGCTGTGTTTCTTTTTAACTTTTTGCAACTTTGCCACTTTCGTGTCCACATTGGAAACATGTTGTTCACAAAAGGGGATCCAGGAGAATGGTGTGCTCCAGGGATTGATTCTGAGCGTGAGAATGGTCTCGATTGTGCATGTGTGTAAGAAAATGTTGGTGTTTGGAATGCATTCAGAACAGCTTGTTGGAACAGACCTAGTATATGCACTTTCATCGACTTTGTGGTGTACACTCTCCTCCTGATATTCACTTGCATGACACACATCTGCTGTTAGTTCCACACCTCTAGTTCTTGGGTCTTCACCTTGACTGCATACTCACATGGGAGTACCATATTCGCCAACTTTGTGCTTCCTGCAATTGCTCACTTCAAGTACTCTGCATTTTATCTGGAGTATCTTGAGACAGTGATCGTACAGTTATGTTATCATTGTATTGATCACCGCTATGGTCCAAGCTGGTCTATGATAGTTTTATCTTTGGTGTGGCGTCCACCTCTAAACTTCGCCTTTTAGACACTGATCTTCATGCTGGTATCCATCTTGCTATTGGGGCGTTTTGCAATTTCTGTGTTCCTATGTTGCAAGGTTGGTAGCCCATCCAGGCACCCTTCTTTTAAATGTCTTGCATCCCAATCTCGCCCACCATTATATATGCAATATGACTATGTCCCGCCCAAGCTGTATTCAATTTCATGAATTGCTTGACCAACATGATGTCCATGTGCCTGCTATAAAGTGGTTTTCTCTTGGCCACTCTGCTCCTTGGCAACAACTCCAGCATGCATGATTTGACCTGGAGCTTTCAGGCTATGCTAAGGTAGTTATCCCGCAATCAGTGTATTGCCAACTGTTTACCGAACTTCTGGGCCATTACTGGCCTACACCCCAGTGTTTACCGATGGGCCCCAAGTGGGTGGTACTACGGAATGTAGTTTTGTGTGGCTCACCAGTACCGACTTCCAGACCATAGTTCAGTTTTTACTACTGAGCTGTCTGCTATATTTTATTTTTTACTGTTAATCTCCAGCTTAGTTCCTGGCAATTTTATTATATACTCAGACTCTCTTGGTGATATTCAGTCTTTGCAGCAGTATATTGGCACCCTAGCATTTCTAAAAATACAGACACTCATCTCACAGTTGCTCTTTCATGGATACAAGTTAATTTTTACCTGAACCTCAGGCCATATGGGTATTCCTGGCAATAAGGAAGCCCCACACACTCTGCCTTATGTTGATATGCAGCGGCACATCCATCGCCATCTTTTATTGGCATTGAGTTGCGGACAGTTAAGGGCAGTGTGCAACCTTGGATGACATCCTGCAGGGATTCCAGGTGGACAGAAGTTATTGTCACATGCGAGCCACTCATGGGTACCTTTTGCTTGGGGACCTGGTGTCTGTATGTCCTACATGTAACATTCAACCTTCTGTTGCCCATATCCTTATAGACTATCTGCAATACACTCATGAGTACCAGTCCGTTGGCCTGGGGTGTACACTTGCCTCAATTTTGGGAAACAACTCAGTGTCTATCTGTAAGGCACTGTGGTTTGTTACCCAAATTGGGTTTACTGCAAATATAACTTGTTTTTTAGTTGTTAGAGCTTTTTTAACCTTTTAGCTTTAATTTCTAGTATTTTAACTATTATGTTTTACCTTTTACTGTTTTCACTATTTAGTTTTAATGTTCTGTTTTAGCTTTCACATTTTACCCATTTTAGGGCACGCATCTTTTAGGTTTTAAAATTAGCGCACTCATGTGCTCTTTGGTGCTTTTGACCTATTAACACTTTTATTTGTTTCTTTTAACCTTCACATTTTAGCCAGCTAACTGCATGTTTTAGTTTTTGTATTTTGACTTCGGACCCAAATGACTTAGCTGTCAAAGGACCCTTAAACTCCATCTATCACGTCACGTCCCGTCCCGTCTAATTAATTTAAATATTTTAGTACGAAAGGACCAAATATTTAAAATCAATTTTTTTTTAATTTGAATATTATTAATTAAACTATTTTGGCAGAATTAAGTGCAACAGATTTAGAATTTGTAATTTTTGGGTGGTATCCCAACCTTGTAGGGGTGGTATACAATACTTCCCCTACTTACCAGTAGAGAAAGTAAAAATTCATTGTTCTACCCCTCAAACATTGCCCACACACGGCTTGTGTGTTTAAAAACACCAACGGCAAGTTTGTTGGTATAAATAAATAACAGTATAGTGTTGTTCGTAGCGCAATCCCGATGTCACTGTATGTTGATATTATCACTCTTATAATCTTGAGCACATCGAACATCAACTGCAGCTGACCATAACGTCCATCGTCGACTGCGTCCTAAGAACCGGCTTTAAGCGGCCCGGGTTCGATCCCAGGCACCGCATGTGAGATTTGTGGTGGACGAAGCGGCGCTGTGGCGGGTTTCCTCCGGGTTCTCCGGTTGCCTCCGCCATCTCATTCCACCGGTACTCCATCTTCATTCCATGTATCATCAGTGTCACTGCCTGTGGTGCTGTATGTAGTAAAAGCGGTCGTTAAACACAACAACAACAACAGCTTTCAGTTCTCCCCTACGAAAACACAATCAACTCCTCCAGATCTTCGTTTGCGTGACACACCTCTGCCGTTCACCTTAACATCAAACCTACATGGGAGCACCATATTCGTCGGCGTCGTACTTCCTGCGAACGTTCGCTTCGAGTGCTCCGAGTTTTATCGGGCGTATCTTGGGGCGCCGATCGCACTATCATATTGAGGCTGTATCATTCATTGGTCAGGTCCAAACTAGACTACGGCAGTTTTATTTATGGCGCAGCGTCTGCCTCTACACTTCGCTTTTTAGACCCATACATCATACTGGTATCCGTCTAGCTACTGGGGCTTCTCACACTAGTCGTGTCGAGTATGTGTATGCTGACTCTGGCGAACCTCCACTGTCTATCTAATCTATTCGGCGCTCGTTTTTATTATTTTCTTACGTGGCCAGGTTAGCAGCTCACTCCATTCACCCTTCTATCAACCCTGTATTGCGCCCGGAACTGGCTCACCGTTATATGCGGAATAGCACTATTTCTTGCCCAAGCGGTATTCGGTTTCGAGCTGCTCCGTGCACATGCGTTCCGAATGCCTACTGTCGAACGGTATTCTCTTGGCCGCTGTCATCCTTGGCAATTACAGCGTGCCCAGTTCGACCTTGATTTAATTATTTTGTTGTTTAACTACGCGGTCAATTGCCAGAATCACATCAGTGTCGCCGGTGTGCAGGAATTTTGTCCCACAGGAGATATTTTACATGATATGTCTACTGACATGGAGCTGTCGGTTTTTAAGCACACTTAAAAACCATCTGTCTGGGCCGGATTTGAACCCGAGACCTTGGGATCAGTAGACCAGCGTCTAAACAACTGAGCCACCCAGACCGATGCATGCTAAGATAGCTACCCCTCCATCGGTGTATCGTCGCTTTTCAGCGAGTTCTGAGACGTTACCGGAATTACACCGGTATTTGACGACGATTTCCCAGGTGGGTGGTGCTACAGAGTGTAAGTTTGTGTATAATGGTGAGACACACAAGTACCGGCTTCCAGGGCCCAAATGACCTCGTCGACCATCCGAAACCCCAAACACTCACCCATCCCGTCTTCCAGACTACAGTTTCGTTTTTACCGCCGAGCTGTTTGCAATATTTTATTTCGTCCTTTTTATTTCCAATTCCGTTCCTGGAAGTTTTACGGTCTGCTTTGACTCTGAGCACAATGCAGGCATTGCAACAGTTTCAAGCAACGTCAGCACTAATTGTGAAAATTCAGACACTCGTTTCGCAATTGCTCTCGCGTGGATACCAGTTTGTTTTTACATGGACCCCAGGCCATGTGGGTATTCCCGGCAATGAAGCAGCAGATGAGGCTGCTAAGTCTACCTGCCGTTTGCCGGAGGTTTCTAGAGCTACTCTGCCTTATACAGATGTGGAGCGATATTTCAGTCGCCATCCATTTTGATCTGGCAGCAGTCGTGGGAAGCGTTATCTGCCACTCACTACGGACCATAAAGGACTTGGCACAACCCTAGCTAACCTCTTGCAGGAATTCCCATCGGTCAGAGTTGGTTTTAACACGGTTGAGGATAGGACACACCCGGGCTACTCATTGCCATCTTTTGCGTGGTGAGCTGGTCCCTGTTGTGTCACACGTACGGCCTAAAATTCGTCTCGCACGTTCTGGTAGGGTGTCCACGATATACAAAGAGCGCAAATCCCTTGGCCTGGGTTCTGCGCTGAAGTCAGTTCTAGGCGACGATACGGTCTGCCTCGATGCGGTTCGTCGCCAAAATTGATTTCGCGAAACAAGTTTAACTTGTGTTTTATTGCTTGTATTTTGATTTTACGGTTTTAGAATACAACCTATGGTTTGTATTATTTTTACCCTTTATTTTTAGCGTTTTTAGACCTTACTGTTTTAGCATTCAGCTTTTAGCACCCCAGGGGGCCTACTGCGGTACGTACGGGTCTGGCGTACCCTGGGCCCCGAGCCGTTCACCATCATTTCACTCCCTTCATGTCCATCAACTGTGCCACGTCCAGCTTTTATATTGCTACCATTTATCATCCTGTATCTCTTATAGGCTTATTCTGATTACTAGCGTGTTAGGTTTATAACTCTTGTCTCACCAGCAGGGATCTTTCCTATCTCCGTGGTCTTGTCCCACGGTTTTCAGCGCGGCCTCCGACTTGTGTGCTCTTCGGAGGTCTCAGGCGCGAAGGTTGGGAGGACCCTTCACACTGCCCCCATGTGTAGTCTTAGATGCGGAGCCCGTTCACACATCAAATGCACCCACGTAGCTCCCTGAAGGCACGACCTGTGTTAATTCCCCGAAGGCCGTGTACCGCCGGGTTAGTATCACAGGCCGGACGTGTTACCGCTGACGGAACCCCGGTGTAATCGACCACAAATCTCCTGAATCCACGCTGACTCCGTTGGGGCACCGTGGCCTAAAGTGGGGAGCCACAGTTGGTTATTCCTGTGGTGAGGGAATTAAGCTGGGCTGCAGGTGGTGAACGGTTTACCCATGTGGACAAGCAATGGAGGTCGGAGGGTAGCCCCTCTGACGTACGCTTTGAGATCAGTCATGGGTCTCCATGGCGGCACAGAACGTGGAAATTTTGGTGTCTTTCTTCTCTTTGACCCCCGGATGGCAGGCTAACGCTGACGGTTCCGGATGGGGGTTCAATCATGTGTCCGCACAAAACCCCTTTGTTTGACTCCTTTCTACTGTATGCCCAGCACAAGAAGGCGAGGCTTAGGAATGTGTAACGTAATCATGTTTTGCTTCCCGCGCGGTGTTTATGTCTAGTTTCCGAGTATGATAAGGATGCTAGGTTCGTTTAAAATACACAGTGTTGTCACATAACTCACCTAGAAGTCCAGTTGTCGTGCAAGATCCGAGTCGGAGAAGTCGTCACCTTCGCTGCTGTCACTACCGCTCTCTGGATCTTTGTCAGACCTCCTAGTGATATAATAAAATTGTCTATTGCATCTTCCACTAGCCCATCCTTTTGCCTGAACTCATCCTCAAGTTTCTTAACGTGCCTAACATAGTCCTCCCAATCAGCTGTTGTAACGGAGTTCACTGCACTTTCACACACTTGCCGTAGATTTTTTAAATGTAGATCACCGGTTACATTATGCTGTCTTACATGTCGTTTTATTGCTGCCCATGCCAATTCTATAGCGTTCAACTCGCACATATAAGGAGGTAATCTAAGAACCGTATGCCCATGCATTTCTATAATTCTGCCGATATGGTATATTTTTTCCTTTGGTTTATGTATTTGAATTAAATCAAACAAGTCGGTCTTTCGCATTGCAGCAGAATATGAAATGTTGTTCTCCAACCATTGTACCATTTCTTGCTTTACAGCATATTTCGACGGAGGCTTATTTTCTTGTACACTGTGGTATGGAGCTTATCAAGCACGATGACACTATTGCAGGGTATCTTAGGTAACAGTTTCTCCTCCAACCATTTCTGGAAATTTTGTCCATTCATTTGGCCATGATAATCGCCGCTAGCAAGTCCAGCTTTGAATATCAAAGAAGCTCCGGGTATGAAACCTTCGTTGCTGCCTGCATTTACAAGAATCAGGCGGTTCGAAGAGTGTTTGTCGTAATCCCGTAGATATCATCACTCTGCCAGCACTTCCCAAATGTCAAATTATTGTCCACCCAGGACTCATCAATGTAAATGATATTTCTCCCAGCATTTCTGTATCCATTTATAGCTCTTAGGTATTTAGCTCTCCAGTTAACTATATCTGGACGTTCAATAAGTAATTTCCTCTTACTTCCACATCGTTTCCATTTGAAACCCATATCGTGCAATAGCTTCCGCAGAGTTTCTCTTCCCCAAGGAAAATTTATTTTTTCCCTAATTGCTGCAAGTAGCTTCGGTACAGTGGGCACTTGTTTTTTAACCAAATAAAAGTCTCGAATTACGTTTTTAATTACTGTTCTATCAAAGTCATCACAATGAAATTTGCGTTCCTCGGCCTTTGGTCTCTTTTTCCCGAGTATGAAGTGATTTTTCACCAGCTTTAACACCTCTTCTTATTCTTGTTACACTATATTACGATATCCCACAATAATTTGCCACACGTAAATTTCTTTGTGATAATAAACATTTCAATTGTCCTGATTTCGCTTCTTCGTCACATACCTCTATCACTTTTCTAATGACCTCCCTTGATTCACTGTGAATACTTCGTCCCTTCTTTCGAACTGCAGCCATATGTAAATATTAAGCCAAGAATAAAACTAACAAAATACGAGTATATAACTGTAGCGCCGTAGCGCGTGTTAGCAGCTAGAGCCAAATAATGCATAATACTAAAAAATCTCTGCACCTGCACCTAATACTGCAAAGCGCATTAGATCTGGCAACGCGGGTGACTCATATGCATTCTCATGCACTCATTTCCTAGTAAACAGATACGCTACCGGAGCAGATAAGCAATTGAAGCCCCCTCTGCCCTTCATTCCCCTCTAGCCTTCTTGTCGTGGGCATACAGTAGTTATGCCATTGGCCTGTGAAGGGAAGACGATTAAAAATATCAGCCCATTTTACATCAAACGCGAAGTAGATAAGACACGTGGCCCGGTGAAGAACGCGACGAGAGGGCGAGACGGTACGCTGTTAATTGAGAGCAACACAGCAGATCAGTCCCAGAAACTTTTGAAAACGGCTTTGTTGGGATCCTGCCCAATTCGGCTAGCCCTACACAAGCCGCTCAACAGATGTAGGGGAGTTCTAACCACCTCCAGTCTGGACAATCTGACGAAAGAGGAGGTTGTTACCTGCCTCTCCGACCAGTGTGTTTGTCCAGCCTACCGTCTTACTCGAAAGCAGGATGGTAAAGAACAAGCTTTGGGTACGGTGTTTTTGACTTTCAAAGGCACGCAATTGCCCGAGTATGTCTTGTGGCTATGAACGTACCGCCGCACGCCAGTATGTGCCGAACCCTATACACTGCTTTAGATGCCAGCGGTTCAGCCATACCAAGACCTGTAATAATCCCGCCATTTGTGAGCGTTGTGATTTATCAGCCCATGAGGACACGGCATGTACGTTCCGGTCGCTGATGCTGCAACACAGACGGACTTACCAAAGAGCATCTCTGCACCGTCCCGTGATGCACCTGCACCGGTAACTACATCTTCCGCCGTGCAGACACCTGCTCACTAGCCATCCACAAGCAATAGCCACACCGTTCTACATTTCAACGCTCATCGTTCTCGACATAAACTCCGGTTGAGTAGTCGTTCCTCCTGAAAGAAGTCCCGCTCCCGCTCAACGAGCCGCCGGGGATCTTCAGACTCCCGCACATCGGCGGAGTCCGCAGAGGACGGCGAATTGAACATTCCAGCTCCCAAGCCGGTCAAGGTAAGAATGAAAAAGAAAAAGACCAAAACCTTACCTCTTTACCATGGAAATAATCCAGTGGAATGTTAATCGCTACCTTTTTCTTTCTTTCTTTCTTTCTTTCTTTTTTTTTTTTTTTTTTTTAATTAACGTCCTCCAACATTGTGTCATATCGGACGAATGAATGAAATGAAATGGGTGAAATGATGCTCAAATGAGCCCGAGGTCCATGGAGCTTTAAGTTACCCGACATTCGTCTTCTCAGAGTAGGGAAAACCTCGGAAAAAAACCTTACCCGGATAACTTACCCTAAGCGAGATTCGAACTCGCTACCTCTTGAACGTGAGGCAGACACGCTAACCATCACGCTACAGAGGCGGGCTTAATGGGTACCGGGCACGTGCTCCGGACATACAGCACTTATAATCGCTCCACCCTTACATCCGCACTTGATGTAAACACAAGTCAACAACTAACTCGCGATACGGCGAAATCAAAACACACCATAAAATATAGTACCTTAAATATCGGCGATTATCTGTGAGTTTTCAAGATGTATGATAACCCTGGTAAAGACTACTTGAATATACCGTGATAGCATAGTGGAACATTCTGTTCCAACATAAACACGAGGTAGGAGACCACGTGCTGTTTGTTTGTGTTAGTTGCAGATGATACGAACATCAGATTATCGCGGAAGGATACAAGGTGCGGATCTAAGGCTGGATGGAGTACAGTCTTTCAACGTTCTCCATGAATCGTCTACCACTTACAGCCTAATCACTCTCTCCATTTTCGTGATTTTTCAGCATTCCGTCACGACTCTGCCGCTGATAGGAGAGCATGCGGTGGTGTTGCTACGATGGTGGCGCATAACATCTCTGCCGCCAGTATACCCTTTAACACACCGTTGCAAGCTCTAGCGGTGGGTGTATAGCTGCAGAGCCTCTGTTTCTCTGTTTGCAAGTGTCTCTGCCACCGGTCAGTCTCGTACACGAGAACGATCTTCGGACTCTCTTGGCTCTGATTCCGCCGCCTCTCATCTCTCTGGGCGATCTGAATGCCAAGCATACTCACTGGGGCTCCGACACTGACGCTACTCGTGGGTGCCTTGCATTTTCTTTGTTTTTTTGTTAACGTCCTCAGTCATATCCGGCGATGAATGAATGAAATGGTTGAAATGGTGCTCAAATGAGCTTTTAAGTTTCCGGATAACTTAACCTAAGCGACATTCGAACTCGCGACCCCTTGAACGTGAGGCAGACATGCTAACCATCACGCTATAGAGGTGGGCTGAGTGCCTTGTAGCACGTTTGCGATATGTCCAGCTTAGTTCTATTAAACACTGGCGTGCCTACCTTTCTCTCATCTGCCTATGGTATACACTCGGCGCTAGACGTTTCTTTTAGTATTCCGTTACTAGTACCTCTACTTAATTGGTCGGTACTTTCCGACTTATTTGGCAGTGATAATTACCCCATAAACATGGTGAATGTTGGCACAGAATGGTAGCCGGGTAGGTGATACCTGGCCACCATTCTGTGCCAACACGATATCCTCAATAAATTATTTCCCAGACTGACTGGGGGAAATTCCGTTCCCTCATTCACTTGACCGACGGTGTTTTTACCACCATTGACGACATGGCAGAGTATTTTACTTGCTGTATCCTCGCAGCAGATTCCAGCATACCTTGAGGTTCATCTACACCCCGTTACGTTCCTGTGCCTTGGTGGTCTGAGGAATGCCGTTTGCCTATTAAAGCATGCAAGCGTACATGCTCTGCTTGTTTTCTTGTGCGTCCTACGGAGGCGAATTTTAGAGCTTTTAAACGTTCTCGTGCAAGGGCGCGCTTTGTAGTGCGCAATGCAAAACGCACATCCTGGGAATATTACGTCTCTCCCCCTTCAAGTCCCTGTTCGGCCCAGTATGTGTGGACTGCCGTTCGGCGTATGTACGGCAAGTGTTGCCGGACGATCATCCCCGGTCTTGCCGTACAGGGCTCCGTGTACACCAGCGAGGAGGATATCACCGACGTCCTTGCCGATACTCTTCTCCTGGTCCTGACGACATCCGGTTCGGCGCAAAAGGTGTGGGCTGCTGTTCGGCGTATGTACGGCAAGTGTCGCCAGACGATTATTCCAAGTCTTGCCATACAGGGCTCCCATTACACCAGCGAGCAGGACATCGCCGACACCCTTGGCTATTCTTTCGCTGTTATTAGCCAATTGGATAGCTACGACAGAGCCTTTGTCCCTGTCAAGGAAACTTCAGAGTGGAAAGTTCTAGATTTTAAGAGTGACTGTAGTGAACCGTACAACGTACCCTTTACAGAAACAGAGCTATGGCATTCTTTTTCCCTCACAAAGGACTCTCCTCCTGGTCCAGATGACATCCACCGACAAATGCTGCTTCATCTTTCACCTGCGGCTATCTCCTTCCTGCTGAGCATCTATAACCGCATCTGAGTTCTCGTCTTTCTGGCGAGAGGGTATTGTCATCCCTATCCCTCGACCCGGAAAAGACCGGACACTTCCCTCTAGCTACCTCCCTATTTTCCTGACTTGTGTTGTTTGCAAGACCTTCGAACGCATGATTAACAGTCGCTAAGTTTGGTGGCTAGATACGAATAACCTGCTCGGCAAAGCCTGGTGCGGTTGTCGCCATCGCTCCAGTATCGACAACCTGACACGCATGGAAGCTTATATTCAAAATGCCTTTCTGCTTAAGCAGCATGTCGTGGATGTCTTTTTTGATCTGGGGAACGCCTACGTCACCACCTGGCGCTATTGGATTCTCGGTACTCTGAAGGGCTACGGTTTACGCGGTTATTTAGCAATGTTTCTTTTTAACGTTTTAAACTACGCTGCTTTCGTGTTCGCATTGGAGCCATGCTTTTACACGCGAGGATCCAGGAGAATGGTGTTCCCCAGGGGTCGATTGCCAGTGTCACACTTTTCGTGGTTGCCATTAACGGCATAGCTAGTGTTGTTCGTAGTGGAATCCCGTGTCGCTGTATGTTGACTTTGCGATATACTATCGCTCTCAGTTTGCAGCACATCGAGCGTCAACTGCAGCTGACCATAACATCCATCCCCGAGTGGGCGTTTCGCACCGACTTTCAGTTCTCCCCTACGAAAACACAGTGTTTCCACTTCCATCGATTTCGTGGCGTACGACCTCGTCCTGACCTTCATTTGTACTGCACCTGAAGTTCTTGGGCTTACACCTCGATAGTAAACTCACATGGGAGCACCATATTCGTTATCTGCGTGCTTCCTGCAATCGTTCGCTTCGAGCACTCAGGGTTTTATCCAGGGCATCTTGGGGCGGGGATCGCACTGTCATGTTGAGGTTATATCGCTCCCGGTCTGTCTGGGTGGCTCAGTTGGTTAGACGCTGGCCTACTGATCTCAAGATCGCGGGTTCAAATCCGGACCAGACAGATGGTATTTAAGTGTGCTTAAAAACGACAGCTCCATGTCAGTAGATTTACTGGCAGTTAAAAGAACTGCGGGACAAAATTCCGGCACGCCGGCAACGCCGAAGTGATCCTAGCAATTGAAAGCGTCGTTAAACAGCAAAATAATTTTTAATTTTTTCACTGGTCCGGTCCAAATTAGACCATTTCTGTTTTATCTATGGCGCGGCGTCCGCCTCTAAACTCCCGACTTTTAGACACAATACATCACACTGGTATCCGTGTCGCTACTGGGGCTGCGCTCTGACTGCCAGCCGTAGAGCGGCATTCACTTGGCCGATGTCCTCCCTGGCAACTCCAGCATGCACGGTTTCACCTGGAGCTGTCGAGCTGTGCGAAGTTAGCTACCCCTCATTCGGTGTTTCGCCAACTTTTCACCGAAGTTCTGGGCCGATATCGGAGTTACACTCCGGTATTTACCGATGGCTCCCAGATGGGTAGTACGACGGGTTCCGCTTTTGTATACAACGGTGACGTTCACGCGTGCCGCCTTCCAGACGCCGGTTCAGTATTTACCGCCGAGCTATTTGCTGTATTTTATTTCCTGTTTATCTCCCGTTCAAGTCCTGGAAGTTTTATCGTCTGTTCCGACTCTTTTAGCGCTCTCCAGACTCTGTAACAGTCTATCGGCATCTCCGTATTCATTGTTAAAACCCAGACGTTGATCTCGCAACTACTGTCTCGTGGATGCCAGTTTGTTTTTACATGGATCCCAGGCCATTTGGGTATTTCGGGCAACGAGGCGGCGGATGTGGCTGCGAAGTCTACATGTCGCCTTCCGAAATATGCCACCCGTACGGTCCCGTAGAAGTACTTTCGTCGCTATCTATTTACTCTCTGGCAGCAATCTTGGAAAGCGTTAGCTGGCACTCAGTTACGGACAATAAAGGACACTGTACAACCCTGAAAGACCAGCTGCAGGGATTCCAGGCGGGAAGAAGTGGTTTTAACCCGTCTGATAGGCCACACCCGAGCCACGCATGGAGACCTTTAGCAGGTGATCCAGAACCTGTCTTTGTGACGTGGAATATCCCACTCTCCGTCGCACATGTCCTTGATTGTCCGCGATACGCTCGTGCGCGCCAGTCCTTTGGCCTGGGACTTACACTATGCTTCGTTTTAGGCAACGACCAGTAGCTGTAAACACAGTACTGCGGTTTGTTGCCAAGATTGATTTTGGCAAGCGTGTAACGTGCTTTTATCTTGACTGAATTAAAATTTTAGGACGTTTTACTTATAGTGTTTTTATCTTTTAATGGTCTTACAAGCTAAAGATTTTGGTAAGTTACATTTTTTACCTGTTTTAACTTTTAGCCGTTTTAGCTCATGTTTTAGGGCTTTTAACATTTTTAGTCATTTTATCTTCGACTTTTCAACTTTTTAGGGGTGAGCTTTTAGTAGCAGTTCGCTTGTTTTTATTTCTGCACTTCGGGCCCTAATAACCTAGTTGTCGACGGGCCCTTAAACACAACTCATTCACTCACTCACTAACTCCATCCTCTCCATTCAGCATTATCCTTCCATCTCTCCATTATCACAGCACCAATTCACCTGTTGCTGCCAGCTTAAAGGCAACTGGCGCTGCCATCTGGCAGTAATGACTCAGCAAGCAGAAGTCTGCACCTAAGGGTGTCTGCTGTTTGATTAAATGAGACAACAAAGCTTTTTACGCTGATCTATTGGTGAGTCATACAATTCATGTTGTTCATTCTGTTAAGGTATCATTATTGTGTGACCAGAATGAACACTAATTGTTCATTTGCAGAACTTTCGGTCAACTACTTGTTTATGGAGAAGTTGGAGGATATGCAGCTGCTGCGGAAGAATTGTATGAGAGAAGACGCCCTCTGAGACATCCCTATCACTCAGCATTTCATTCTCAGCAACTCAGAGAAACTGGTAGTTTATTAGTATACACACCAAATGAAATTACTGCGCAGACACTCAACACTGTCTCCTAAAGAAGCATGCTCAATAGATTTCAAGCTGTTCCATCTTATAGTACCCACACCATTACATATATTATGATCATAAATAACATTATTATGTAGCAGATGTTGCTTGAACAACCGTATCCTTACCACAGGTCTTTGAACCTTTGTCTTTCAGTTGCATTCTTTTAACTTGGGCATATAGCTGCACCATGAGCAACAGGACTTCTTTTCGTTTGTGCTCATTACAGATAAGACAAGCTTCACAGGAATAGCCACATTTGGGATTATGAAAATCCATATGCAGATGATGTATATTTAAGGGCACAACTACTAGGGTCATTAGCACCCTTATAAAATGAATCAGGACAAAAGCCAGAGATAAAGATTAATTCAAAATAAAAATCCTAGCAAAAGTCACAAATATAAATAAATATACAGAATTAATCATCGCAAAAGCCATACTTAAAGAAAATTTACAAAAAGTTCCCAAAAGTCTAAACTCTTTTTCAGACTCTTCCATGCTTCAGGAGTGGGGGAGTGTCGCGAGACATTGGACAACTGTGCTTTACTGTTGCTATCTGCTGATGCTTGGTCCACGATTTTGTATTATTTTTTAATGTCTAGATATTCTCAAATGCAGTAATTTGGATCCCTTTTTATTTATTATTGCAGTATTTAATATTTGAATTGAATAAATTAGTTATATTACTGCACTTACTATTTATATGCTGTTTTTGCATGTGTTTTTTCTTTTCAGGAACAGAAAAATGTTGCACCTAATCAGCCACCACCAGTTCATGAAAACCCACTGATTCCAATGTTGTCATCATTTATGAGTTATTCTGACTACCACAGAATTGTAACTCCACTGGTCTACTTGGAGTTATGGGCAAGAATTAGTAAAGACTATGAGATGTCTTCTCGCAGGTGAGCAAACATTGTCAGCTGTAAATAATCAGTAATTTAGCAAAGTTGTTGAAATTAATAGCTACTATTCCAATGACAACATATGAAGCAGTGAGATGTTTCTCCACTTTGTGTGGGTCAAAACATTTTTTAGAAGTACCATGGATGAAGATGGCTGTCTACTCTTGCCATACTCTCTATTGACAAGGAAATGATCCACAGTCTTCCATATTTCAACGAGTCATAGACAGATTCGCCAAGCAAAAGGAAAGGAGGATGGAGTTGCTCTACAAATATACCTTTACTGGAGATTCAAACCCATCAACATTATCAGGCTGGTTTAAAGTAATTTCAGAGCTACTGTAATTTAGAAAATCAAACTATTCAGAAGGTTAAACTGCATAATGCACTAAAAGTAGTGAACCCACTGTTATTTTAGGCACCAGCCGCCACTGCACATATCTATCATGTTATGTTTCGTGTTCGTCTTGTTTAGAACCGAATAATGGAGGTCAAAGTGTGACAAAGTGTGTTAAATTATGATTATTCTTTCATATTAGTATGCTGTATTATTAGTGAAAACGGAAGCAATGTCATCAGAGCGTTCTAAAATGAAAAGAGTTCGTAAAACCCGCCACAATGTTGCAACACTTCATGCCCAAACACGTGATGTGACGTACTTCCGGTTTGTATCACTCGCCCTAAATTTTAGTGTAGTAGATGGTGGCGGCGGTGGTGGCGATTGCAATTGATTATGCTTTCTCAATTCATCTTCTAACCCTGGTGATTCTTTGTGGTAACTTCTGACAAACACTTTAATGAAAGAATATGCCATGATATACTTTTTGAATGTCTTATTCTAGATTGTTTTTGTCGAACAGCGTTGGCAGGCTGACGCCGACGGTTCCGGATGGGGGTCCTATCCAAAATACATCCACGCAAAATATCTCCTTTTGACTCGTTTTTGGTAATGACCATGGCATGTGACGAGAAAACGTTAAAGGACCTTAGCCCATTTTATATTAAAAGGGAACTGTCAGGATTTGTGGCCCCGTGAAAAATGCGAATAGAGTTCGAGACGGTGCGCTTTTAATCGAGGTGAATTCTGCAGACCAGGCGTAGAAGCTCCTGAAAGTGGCATTGTTGGGATTCTACGCAATCCGGGTAGCCCCACACACAAGTCACTCAACACCTGTAGAGGAGAGGAAGAACTGGAACTTAAAAATTCAATGCCACAGCTGGGATTTGAATCATAGACCCTCCGCTTATAATTACCTGTAGAGGAGTTGTCACCACCTCTAGTTTGGACAACCTGACTAATGAAGAGATAGTTACCTTACTCTCCGACTAGCGTGTGTGTCAAGCGTACACGAAAGCAGAATGGCAAAGAGTGCGCTTTACGTACAGTATTTCTCACCTTTAAGGGCACTCAATTAACAGAGTACATCTTGTGCTGTTACGATCGTGCTGCCGTACGTCAATATGCCCCGAACCCTATGCGCTGTTTTCAGTGCCAGAAGTTCGGACATACTAAGACCTCGTGCAACCATCCTGCCGTTTGTGAGCGTTGTGGCCTATCACCCCATGAGGGCACGGCTTGTACCCGTGACCCTCATTGTGTTAACTGTGGAGGGAGTGTCCATCCTGCTCGCGTCAGTGCTCGAAGTATCTCGACGAAAAGATCATTCAGGAGCTGTGTGTTAAGAAACGCCGTACATTTCCTGAAGCACGTTGGTGATTTTAACAGCTCAAACCAGCTATCAACTCTGGTTATTCGTCAGCAGTTCTCCCTGCCCCTGTAACCAACGTTCTTGTTCCCGATGCTTGTACACAAACTGACTTCTCCGCGAGTACCTCTCCACTGTATAGCGCCACAGCTGCACTGGCTACTACATCTTCAGCCCTGCTGACCTTATTTCACAAGACAACTAGCCGCAGCCAACCTGTCGACAGCTATTGCTCTAGGTCTAAGTGTTCGCGCCAGCAGCCGCACATTGCTCATGAAGTCCAGCTCACGTTCCGCGAGCCGCAGGGATCTTCAGACTCCCGGACATCAGAGGAGTCACCTGAGGATGGCGAATTTCAAATCCCAGGTCCAAGTCGGTTAAGGTAAAGATGAAGAAGATAAAGACCAACCACTAATCTCATCTTTACCTTGGAAGTAATCCAGTGGAATGTTAATGGGTTCCGGGCACGTGTTCAGGACATATAACATCTAGTTTGTCAACGCTCTCCATCAATCCTCTGTCTACAAGAAACTCGCCTGCACGGTAATCACACTGTCCATCTTCGTGGTTTTCGGCATTTAGACATGACTCTACAGCTTAACACGCCGCTGCAGGCTGTAGCGATGTTGGTTTGTGGGTTTAAGGGCGCTCACTTTGGTAGTCATCAGCGCCCTCTGTAGCGATACTTGTACAGCTGCAGGGCCTGTGTTTGTCTATTTGTAATGCCTATTTGCCGCCGCTCAACATGGTGCACTGGAAGGATCTTCGGGCTCTTTTGATACAGATTCCGACACCGCTCCTATTTCTCGGCTATCTGAATGCCAAAATCACTTCATATGGCTCCAACAGTGACGATGCTCGTGGTGCCTAGTATCAGACGTTTGCGATATGTCTGGCTTTATTCTATTGAACACTGGTGTCCCTACATTCCTCTCATCTGCCTATGGCATACATTCTGCTCTAGACATTTCCTTTTGTGGCCCCTCATTAGTCCACCTCTTGAGTAATCCGTACTTTCCGACTTATTTGGCAGTGATCAATATCCCATTAACATTCACCTTACCGGCGACTATCCTGTGCCAACACATCCTCACTGGATTATTTCCAAGGCTGACTGGGGGAAATTTCGTTCCCTCATTCACCTGACCGGCGAAGTCTGTGCCACCATAGATGAAATGGTGGAACATTTTACTTGCACTATTCTCCTTTCAGCAGATTCCAGCATTCCTCGCGGTTCGTCTACGCCACGACACGTTCCTGTGCGGTGGTGGACCGAAGAATGCCGTTTGGCTAAAAAAGCACGAAGGCGAGCCCTGCGTGTTTTCAGTTCTCGGAGGTTAAAACTTTATTGCCTTCAAACGTTCTCGTGCCAGGGCACGTTTTGTACTTCGTAATGGAGAACGCACATCCTGGAACACCTACTTCTCTTACCTTTCCCGTCACGCCTCAGCACAAAGGGTGTGGACTACCGTACGGCGTATGTACAAGTATCACTGGACGATAATTCCCGGTCGTGCCGCACAGGGCACAAGTTATACCTCTGAACAGGACATGGCCGACGCCCCTTCTAATTCGTTCGCTGCTGCTAGTCAAACGGAAAGTTATGATCACGGTTTTATACCTCTCAAGGAATCTGCAGAGCGGATAGTTCTTCATTTTAAGAGTGATTGTAGTGAACCGTAGAATGCAGCTTTTACTGAAGCGGAACTGGTGCGTTCTTTATACCTCGCAAAGGACTCTTCTCCAGGTCCCGATGACATCCACAGACAAATGCTGCTTCAACTTCCATCTACGGCTCTCTCCTTCCTGTTGGGCATGTACAACCGTATCTGGCTTTAGCAGGTATTGCCTTCCTGGCGAGAGGGTATTGTCATCTTCGACATCGCTCCTACTGACCCCCCCCCCCCCCCCCAGATGCCTACTTCGGTAGGTACGGGTTAGGCGCACCCGGAGTCCCGAGGCACTCACTGCCATCATCATCCCCTCACCTCCATCCGGTCTAGCCACGTTTTTTATTCACTCCTAGTTTTAGTCTCTTCCTCTTCTGGGTATTATTGTCGTACGTAGGTTACGTTTTAGACTTATGAACTCCTGTCTCACCAACAGGATCTGCCGTATCTCGGTGGTTCCTGTCCCACGTTTTCGGCGCAGCTTCCAACTTGTGTGCTCTTTGGAGGCTCAGATGTTAAGGTTGAGTGGACCATCCTCACTACCCCTTTTGTGTGACACTAGGTGCGGAGCCGTTCCATTGTCAGGTACACCCACGTAGCTCCTTAGGGGCCGGGTCCCCATGGGTATCGGCGGCCGTGCGTCGCTGGGGTGTACAGGGGGGCCAGACGTGCTACCGCTGTCTGGGGCCCGATGTAATTATCCACAAGTCCCCAGGATCCACCCTGACTCCGTTGAGGCAGCGTGACCTAAAATGGGGAGCCATCGGTGGTTATTCCGGTGGTAGGGGCGTAAAGTCGGGTCTGCCTTTGGTGGACATGTCGCATACCGTAAGTAGTGATAGGTGGAGGGTAACTTCTCCGAAGTACTCCCTGAGATACGGTCTGAAGCGGGTGCTTCGTGCCGGCACAGACTGGAATATTTAGGTGTGTTTTTTCTTTATCACCCGATGGCATAATGACGCCGACGGTCCGGAAGGGGTAGCCTCCCACAGTAACTCCTCTGCGCTCCACCCCTTCAACTCCACGTTTTTTGGTAATGCGGCTTATAAGTGAACAGAAGACCATGGCGACTATTAGTCCATTTTACATCAAGGAGCTGGACAGGATCTGTGGTCCAGTAAAAAACGCCACCCGATGTAACGACCGTGGGTTACTAATCGAGATTGCTGAAGGACACCCAGACTGCGAAACTGCTAAAAGCCAGTTTGCTCGGTTCATACTCTATCAAGGTCGAGACGCACAAGACCCTGAACACCTGTTGGGGCATGGTTTCCACCCGAAGTTTGGACGGCATCTAATGAGGAGATCGCTAAATGCCTGTAGGACCAAGGTGTAACTGCTGCATTTCGTTTAATAGAGAAGAGAGATAACCAACCATTCGAATAAGTTGTCCTCACTGTGTACGTGCTGCTCACGACGGTTCCTCGTGCGACCAGGACCCGACCTGTGTCAATTGTGGAGGACCTGACCTTTATAGATGCGAGAAAGCGATAGCAGGAGCTTCATCCCACCACCAGTATGAAGGTCTTTGCAGCTGTCCGTCAGGGTGTTCCGAAGCAGGACGCTGCCCTACAGACGAGCCCAGGTTTGCTCTGTCGTGTTTCAGTGGGAGTGCAGACCGACTCGTCTGTCGCACACATTTCTCAGCGCTAGTAGTTCGACCAGTGACATCTTCCGCCGTCCAGACACCAGTTCCGCAGCCGTCCCAGAGCACTACCGCCTCTGTGATGTCTGAAGAACGACACCGATCAAGGAACAAACCTCGAACGAGTAGCTGTATATCCTCTGTGAAGTCCCGGTCTCGCTCCGCGAGCCACAGGGGATCTTTAGACTCCCGAACATCGGAGCAGTTGCCGGAGGACGCTCGAGAACCTCGTATTATCAGTCCAAAATGCGCGAAGGTCAAAAAGAAAATCAAGACTAACCATTAATTCTATTTTAGCTTGGAAATAATCCAGTGAAATATTAATGGGTACCGGGCCAGGACTCCGGACATACAGCATTTAGTTTTTCAACGAGCGCCCTCCATATTCTGTCTACAAGAAACCCATTTGCACCATAATCACGGTTTACATTTACGTGATTTTTCGGCACTTAAACATGACTGCAGCTAATTGACGAGCAAGCGGTGGTGTTGCTACTCTGGTGGCGCACAATATCTCCGCCAGCATACCCCTTAACGCACCGTTACAAGCTGTAGCGGTACTTGTGCAGTTGCAGGGCCTATGCTTCTCTATTTGCAATGTCTATCTGCCCCCAAACAGTGTCGTACAAGAACACGATCTTCGGGTCTTTTGGTTTAGATTCCACCACCGCTCCTTTTTCTCGGGGATCTGAATGCCAAAAACTCTTTATGAGGCTCCGACACTGACGATGCTTGTGGGTGCCTTATACCAGACGTTTGTGATATGACCGGCCTGCTTTTGCTAAACACTGGTGTCCCTACAATCTTGTCCTCCAGTTACGGCACACTTTCTGCCCTAGACGTTGCTTTCTGTAGCCAGGCATTAGCTCCGCAGCTTGATTGGTCGGTGCTTTCTGACCTATTTGCAGTGATCATTACCCCATTAATATTTATCTCTACCATACACATACTTGTCAACACGTCCTCACTGGATTATTTCCAAGGCTGATTGCGCTCCCTCATTTACCTTACCGACGATGGTTTTATCGCTATTGACGAAATGGAATATTTTACATGTTCTATCTTGCTCGCAGCGGATTCCAGCATTCCTCGAAGTTCTTCGTCACCACGACACGCTCGTATACTCTGGTGGTCCGAGGTATTCCGTTTGGCTATCAAAGCACGCAAACGTGCTCTGCGGCTTTTTAATTTACATCCTACCGAAGAGAACTTCATTGCTTTTAAGCGTTCTCGTGCCAGGGTACGTTTCGTGCTTCGCAGTGCAAAACGCAGATCCTGGGAAACCTACGTCTCTTCCCTTTCACGTCGGACTTCGGCACAAAGGATTTGGATTGTTGTTCGGCGTATGTACGGCAAGTATCGCCGGACAATCATTCCCGGTCTTGCCGTACAAGGCTCCACTTAAACCTCTGAGCAGGACATCGTCGACGCCCTTGCCGACTCGTTCGCTGCTGATAGTCAAACTCAAGGTTATAATACTGCCTTTCTATCCATAAAGGAATGTCGGAGCGGATAGCCCTCGATTTTAACAGTGACTAGTAAACCGCACAACGCCCCTTTTACAGAAACGGAGCTGGCGCATTCTTTGTCTCTCGCCAAGGACTCCTCTCCTGGCCCTGATGATATCCATCGCCAGATGCTGCTTCTTCCCCCATATGGCTATCTTCTTCCTGCTGGGCATTTACAACCGCATCTGGCTTCATCAGGTTTTTCCTTCTTCCTGGCGCCGGGGTATTGTCATCCCTATCCCTCACCCCGGAAAAGACCGTACACTTCCCTCTAGCTACCGCCCTATTTGCCTAACGAGTGTCGTTTTTAAGACCTTCGAATGCATGCTTAATACTCGCTTAGTTTGGTGGCTTGAGAAGAATAACCTGCTGAACAATGTTCAGTTTGGTGTTCGTCGCCATCGTTCGAGTGTCGACAATCTGGCACGCATGGAGGCTTACATACAAAATGCCTTTCTTCTAAAGCAGTATGTCGTGGGTGTGTTCTTCGATCTGCAGAAATACTACAACACCACCACCTGACGCTATGGTATGTTGCGCACTCTGCACGGGTACGGTTTATGAAGTCATTTAGCTATCTTTCTTTTAAATTTTTTAAAGCTACGCCGCTTTCGTGTCCGCATTGGCAATACACTATCTCACGAAAAGATCCAGGAGAATGGCGTACCTCAGGGTGATTCTCATTGTCACGCTGTTCGCCGTTGCCATTAACGGCATCGCTAGTGATGTTCGTGGCGAAATACCGATGTCACTGTATGTTGACAACTTTGCCATCTACTACCGATCGTATAATCTGGAATACATCGAGCGTCAACTGCATCTGACCATAACGTCCGTCACCGAGTGGTCACTTCGCACCGGCTTTCAGTTCTCCCCCACGAAAACAGTGTGCACTTTCATCGACTTCTTGGTGTACACCCCCACCTGATCTTCATCTGCGTGGCACACGTCTACCGTTTGTCCCGCACCTTAAGTTCCTGGGCCTTCACCTCGACAGCACACTCAAATGGGAGCACCATATACGCCAACTTCGTGCTTCTGCGATCGTTCACTTCGGGTATTCAGGGTTTTATATGGGGCATCTTGGGGTGGCGATCGCACAGTCATGTTGAAATTGTAACGCTCACTGGTCCGGCGGTCCAAACTAGATTACGGCTGTTTTATCTATGGCGCGGCGTCTGCTTCTAAACTTCGCCTTTTAAACACTGCACATCATTGTATATCATCCGTCTTGCTACTGTAGCTTTCCGCACTAGTCGAGTCAAATGTCTATGCTGATTATGGCGACCCTCCACTTTCGGTAAGACGCTCATTTATTCTGTGTTGCTATGTCGTAAAGTTGGCGGCTCACTCACTTAACACTTCTTTTAACCCTGTCTTTCGCCCGGAACTTGTTCACCGTTATATACAAAATATCTCTCGCCCAAACTGTATTCTGTTTCGCGAATGGCTCGCCGCGCATGACTTCCGAATGCCTGCTGTGGTGCGTTTTTCTCTTCGAACCTTTTTGGGAACTCCAGCGTGCTCGTTTCGATCTACAGCTTTCTTGCTGTGTCAAGGCAGCCACCGCTCAGTCGGTGTTTCGTCAACTGTTCGCCGAAATCCTGTGACGTTACTGGAATTACGCTCCCGGATTTACCAATGGATCCTAGGTGGGGGATGCTACAGGATGCAGTTTTGTGTATAGCGGCGAGGTTCACCAGTATGGTCTTCCGGACAATAGCTCAATAGTTTTTAATGCCGAGCTTTTTTGCCATATTTTATTTGCTACTTTTTAACTCCGGTTCAGTTCCTAGCAGTTTTATAATCTGTTGCGTTTCTCTTCGTGCACTTTCTCCCAGGGGGTCCTACGGAAGTATGGGTTTTTCGTACCTGGGGCCCCGAGCCACTCACCCCCATTTCACCCCTTCGACCACCATCAACTGCGCCACGTGTGGTTGGTTTAACCGCTACTCCTGAGCATCCCCTTCCTTTTCTAGGCTTTAGGTTTATAACTCTTGTCTCACCAGCAGGGATCTTTCCTATCTCCGTGGTCCTGTCCCATGGTTTTCAGCGCAGCCCCCGACTTGTGTGCTGTTCGGAGGTCTCAGGCGCGAAGGTTGGGAGGACCCTTCACCCTGCCCCCATGTGTAATCTTAGATGCGGAGCCCGTCCACACGTCATGTACACCCACGTAGCTCCCTGAAGGCATGGCCTGTGTTAATTCCCTGACGGCCGTGTGCCGTCGGGTTAGTACCACCGGCCGGACGTGTTGCCGCTGACGGAACCCCGGTGTAATCGACCACAAGTCCCCTGAATCCACGCTGACTCCGTTGAGGCAGCGAGGCCTAAAGTGGGGAGCCACAGGCGGTTATTCCTGTGGTGAGGGAATTAAGCTGGGCTGCAGGTGGTGAACGGTTTACCCATGTGGACAAGCAATGGAGGTCGGAGGGTAGCCCCTCTGACGTACGCTTTGAGATCAGTCATAGAGGGGTCTCCATGGCGGCACAGAACGTGGAAATTTTGGTGTCTTTCTTTTCTTTGACCCCCGGATGGCAGGCTAACGCCGACGGTCCCGGTTGGGGGCCCAATTCATCATGTCTCCGCGTAAACCCTGCTTCATAGACAGTTTCTTGGTGATGACTATGCAATGTGAAGGAAAGACGATGAATATTAGTCCATTTTATATTCAAAAGGAAGTCGATAGAATCTGTGGCCCTGTTAAGAACGCAACCAGACTCAGAGGTGGGACGTTCTTGATTGAGGTGATGAATGGAGACCAGTCGCAGAAGCTGTTGAAGGCGAGGTTGTTGGGCTCCTACCCTATCCGGGTAGCCTCACATAAGACCTTAAACTCGTGTAGAGAAGAAATCGTCACCTGCCTCTCCGATCAGCGAGTCTGTCACGCCTACCGGTTAGCTCGGAAACAGGATGTTAAAGAGTGCGCCTTACGTACATCATTTCTTACGTTCAAGGGCACTCAACTGCCAGAATATATTTACTGTGGCTACGAGCGTGCCGCAATAGGGCCGTATGTCCCGAATCACATGCGCTGTTTTCAATGCCAGAGATTCAGGCATACCAGGACCTCATGTAACCATCGTGCAGCTTGTGAACGTTGCGGCTTACCGGCACACGAAAACACAGCTTGCACTCGGGACCCATGCTGTGTGAAATGTGAGGGTAACCATCCATCGAGCTCACGTCAGTGTCCTAAGTTCTTGGACGAAAAGAGCATTCAGGAGTTGCGCGTAAGGGATCGCCTGACCTTTATAGAAGCGCGGGGGCGCTTCGAACAGCTGAAGCCTGCCACCACCTTAGACTATTCGTCGGCAGCCCGCCGCCCCCCCCCCCCCCCCCTGTTGGTACTGTCGGCTTGCAACATGTTACAGTTGCAAATGCCTCAACACAAACTGACCTGCCAGCGAGCACCCCAACAGTTAGTCGCCAAAGCCTAGTGTGTGAAACATCTTCCGCCGTGCAGATCACAGTTTCCAAGCTGCCAACAAGCTTTCACGAACCTGCTGACCGAAGCCGTTCCCGAATAGAGTTCGACCAGTGGCCGCACGTCCTATCTGAAGTCTCGCTCTGCGAGCCGTAGGGGTTCTTCTGCCTCGCACACCTCCGAGGAATCTCCAGAGAAGGATGACTTTCACATCGTTGTTTCTAAGTCAGCCAAGGTAAAAAAGAAGAAAAAGACAAAGACTAGCCACTAATCTCTTTTTCATTATAGAAATAATCCAGTGGAATGTTAAGGGTTCCGGACACGTGTTCCGGACATTCAGCATCTAATTTCTCAACGCTGTCCATCCATCGTCTCTACCCATTTGCAGCCTCATCACACACTCCATCTTCGTGGATTTGTGGCCTTTCGACATAACTCTGTAGCTGATCGCCGGGCAAGCGGTGGTGTTGCTATTCTGGTGGCGCACACCATATTTGCCACCAGCATACAACTTAACACACCGCTGCAAACTGTAGCGGTACATGTACAGCTACAGACCCTCAGTTTCTCTATTTCCAATGTCTGCCACCGGTCAGTGTCATACACGAGAACGATCTTTGGGTTCTTTTGGCACAGATTACGCCACCGTTCCTCTTTTGAGGGGATTTCAATGCCAAAAACACCTTATGGGGCTCCTACACTGACGATGCTCGTGGGTGCCTTGTCGCAGACGTTTGCGATATGTCCGGCCTACTTTTATTAAACACTGATGCCCCTAACTTTTTGTAATCTGCCTACGGTACCTAATCCGTCTTAAGGCAGGCTCACACTTGGACGCGCAGAGGAGAAGCGCGGCGCGCCGAAAAATATCTTTTCCATGTTAATAAATGGAATGGCTCTCACCTAAGCGCGGCGCGACACGTAGAATTGCAGGCTTCCACTGACTTCCGCTCACAGAGAATACTTCTTGTTCTCCCGCAGGTGTGGTTTCACAATCGGTATCAATCGTGTCTCTGTCGGGAGTCTTCGTGCTGATCAAGGTCATCTCTAATGCTGTGACATTTGTATTCAGTAGCAGTAAATCATTTATTGTGCTTGATATACCTTTATCTGCAGCAATAGATGAGGAAAACATCACTTTGGTTCAACAATAGATATACCTTTTTGTTTGATAAATGCCACAAATTATACAGTAATAACAATGCCTGGGATAAGCCTGGAAGCAAATACCTGCGGAAATTGCAAATATTCTAAGAAAATTAATATAAACGCTATAATTTAAGGAAGAGCTGCATGGAATTACTACATATTTGATGTTATATTGCACGTTCTAATTAAATAGTAATACAAGAAAAACTATAATCATACCAGAACAAGCTTCGTAAGGGCTTGTGCAGTGCCTTGGTCATACACACACACGTGTGAAAATTATTATACTCAAATTCATTTCTTATGGTAAAATGGGATGCATGACTGACAATGGTCATCAAAAGTATACTTTATGAACCTGTTTTACAGAGAGAGGAAATTAGTGTCTATATTTCCTGATGCCTAGGACTACAAGTTAAAATTTGACAGTCTGTAGCGTTACTTTATTTTTTAATATAGACAACCTCTGAATCGTCGAAAATGCTGTAAGCTTTTTATTATAGTAACCACCAATGTTTAAAACATAATACTCGATCAATGTGTAATATTACATAAATAAAACCTTACTTTGAGTCAAATAATTTTTACACCTCTGTAATTCTAAATCACTTTATAATGAATGAACAAAACGTTTAAAAAGTATCTAAGTATGTTTATTTAATTGGGCATCCAGTTAAAAAATAAGAATAGCTAATTTATCTACTATGGTTTAAAATAGCGTTATTGTTTCAAATCATCACAATATATTAAATGCCAAATAATAATAATAATAATAATAATAATAATAATAATAATAATAATAATTAATGGTGGTGGTAGTGGGGGTGGTACAAAATATCTTGTGAGGCAAACAATGGTTAACCTTTCTAACAATACGAGTAATACACCCATACTTGAATTTGGAAAATGGCCATGTGAAATACTAGTTTAACATGAAATGTATTGTATTGTAATGCAGTAAGATGAAATATCTTCTGAAACTTCGTTACGCTCATTCTAAAGTACACTTTTAATTTTTTTTTATTTTGTTGTTTTAACGACTCTGTCAATTACCAGGATCACATCAGCGTCATTGGTGTGCCGGAATTTTGTCCCGCAGGAGTTCTTTTACATGCCAGTAAATCTACTGACATGGAGCTGTCGTTTTTAAGCACACTTAAAAAACATCGGTCTGGGCCGGATTGGAACCCGCGACCTTGGGATCAGTACACTTTGAACTTATCTTCACGCAACAGACAATCAAACAGTGTAACAAAAATCATGCTTTATATTCCTGGATAAGTTTATATCATGCCCCAAGAATCTTCTGTTTTGCCTAAGCTCCTCTTTTTCTGCTTCTTCGCAAATTAGCGCTAGTACAGCCAAGTGATCCATTGTGCTGACTGACAATGATTGGCCTTGGCACATCAACTCTCCGGCGCGTCTTGCTTCCGATAGATGTGAGCGAGCTGGTTCTGTTCAGCGCGCCACGCTTCGCTTCTGCGCGTCCAGTGTGAGCCTGCCTTTAGACGTTAGCTTCTGTAGTCCGTCACTGGTACCACTCCTTGATTGGTCAGTGCTCTCCGACCCTTTCGGCAGTGATCATTTTCCCATTAACATTCACATAACTGGTCTCCATCCTGTGCCAGCACGATATCCTCACTGGATTATTTCCAAGGCTGACTCGGGGAAATTTCGTTCCCTCATTCACCTCCACAACTATGTCTTTCCCACCATAGATGAACTGGTGGAGTATTTTACTTATTCTGTCCTGCTCGCAGTGAATTCCAGCATTCTTCGTGGTTCCACTACACCTCGTCACGTTCATGTGCCTTGGTGGTCCGAGGAATGCCGTTTGGCTGTTAAAGCAAGGAATCGTGCTTTGCGTGTTTTCAGTTCACATCCTAAGGAAGAGAACTTGATTGCTTTTAAAACCAATGTGGACTGCTGTTCGAAGAATATATGGCAAGTGTCGTCGAATGATCCCGGCCTTGCCATAAACGGCTTGCATTACACCAGCGAACAGGATATCGCCGACGCCCTTGCTACTTCGTTTGCTGCTACTAGCCAAACGAATGGTTACGACAGAGCTTTTATACCTCTCAAGGAATCTGCCGAATGGATAGTTTTTGCTGTTAACAGTGACGGTACGGAACAGTACAACGCACCCTTTACCGTAGCGGAGCTAGCGCACTCTTTGTCGCTTGCCAAGGTTTCCTGTCCTGGTCCAAAAGAGATCCATCGACAAATGCTGCTTTATCTTCCACCTCCGACTTTATCATTCCTGCTGGGCATTTATAACCGTATCTGGCGCGAGCAGGTTTTTCCGTCTTCCTGGCCAGTGGGTATTGTGGGTATGTTCCCTATCCCTCGGGCTGGAAAAGACAGGGCGCTTCCCTCTAATTACCGCCCTTTTGCCTAACGAGTGTTGTTTGTAAGACCTTTGAACGGATGACTAACACTCGTTTAGTGTGGTGGCTAGAGACGCATAACCTGCTCAGCAATATTCAGGGCAGTTTTCGTCGCCAACGCTCTAGTGTCGACTAATTGACACGCTTGGAGAGCTACACCTAAAATGCCTTTCTGCTGAAGCAGCATGTCGTGGGCGTCTTCTCTAATTTAGAGAAGGCCTACGACACCACCTGGCGCTGTGGAACCATCCGTACTCTGCACGGCTACGGTTTACGCGGTCATTTAGCGTTGTTAATTTTAAACTTTTTACGACTTCGCCAATTTCGTGTCCGCAGTGGTAACACCCTATCACAAGAGAAGATCCAGGAGAATGGTGTGCTCCAGGGGTCCATCCTGAGTGTCACGCTCTTCGCCGTAGCAATAAATGGAATCGCTGATGTTCGTAGCGAAATCTCAATGTCACTGTATGTTGACGAATTTGCAATTTACTACCGTTCTTACAATCTCGAGCGCATTGAGCGTCAACTGCAGCTGACCATTACATAAATCGCAGACTGGGCCCTTCGCAACGGCTTTCAGTTCTCACCTACGAAAACACTGCACTTTCATCTAGTTCGCGGCATACACCCTTCTCCTGATCTTTATTTGCGTGGTACAGGTCTACCGTTTGTTCCGCACCTCAAATTCCTTGGCCTGCACTTCGACAGGAAGCTGACGTAGGAGCAACATATTCGCTCACTTCGAGTACTCCGCCTTTTATCGGGAGTTTTTGGGGTGGTGGTATCAGGCTTCGAGAACTCCTCACCGTACACAATCTCCGACTGCCAGCCATAGAGCGGCATTCACTCGGCCGATGTCCTCCCTGGCAACTCCAGCGTGCACTCTTTGACCTGGAGCTGTCGGGCTGTGCAAAGCTAGCTACGCTCTATTGGGTCTTTCGCCAACTTTTCTCCGAACTTCTGGGCCGATACCGGACTTACACTCAGGTTTTTACAGACGACTCCCAGTTGGGTATGCTAGGGGTTCTGCTTTTATATACAACGGTGACGCTCACACGTACCGCCTTCCAGACGCCTCTTCAGTTTTTACCTCCGAGCTGTTTGCCATCTTTTATTTCTTACTTTTTATCTCCAGGTCAGTTCTTGGACATTTTATTATCTGTTGCGACTTGCTGAGCGCTCTTCAGCGCACTGCAACAATTTGTTGGTAACTCGATATTAGTTTTTAAAATACAGACACTCATATCTCAATTGTTATCTTGCGGATACCAGTTCATTTTTACCTGGTGGCTAGGCCATGTGGGTATTCCTGGGAATGCGGAGGCATATGCAGTTGCTAAGTCCGCATGTTGCCTTCTGGAGTTTTCCACCTGTATGCTCCCTTACATAGATGTGCAGAAGTACTTCCATTGGCTTCTATTTGCTGTCTGTCAGGAGGAGTCTTGGGAAGCGTTAGCTGGCACTCAGTTACGGACAATCAAGGACACTGTACAACCCTGGCAAACATCTTGCAGAGATTCCAGGCGGGAAAAAGTGATTTTAACCCGCCTTAGGCCACACCCAAGTCACACATAGACACCTATCACTACTGTGACTCCAGTCACTACTGTGATCTAGCTCTACTTTCACTGTCATTTCACTTTTCTTTGTGACGTAGTGGCATAATGAAATGCATGCAGAGCTGGCTCTTCTTTCCTCTTCTTCACTTACGGGGAAGTTGATTACAAGACTTCTCTAATCTCCTGTGGTAGCAGCAGTCACTCTATGCCAGAACAGCCATCACAAAACTCACTTGGACAGCATCTTTTATGACCTCAGAAATGCATTTACTATCTCACTAATTGGCTGACTCATGCTGCTGGAATTTTCCAGAGAATCTAGAATATTCGGGAGGTGGGGAGAAGGGAAACTTCCAGAACAATGCTGATATCTTCTGATAACACTTTTGATGTTGACACTGGGTAAAAGTGCTATCTCTTGGCTTGTCTCTTCCTGACCATAAGTCGGTTGACTGGTACCTTCTCGATAACCTTGGTCCTAGCTGCTGTGTCACAATATTGATTTTTTGTTAGTTATGCAACAAGTTTTTTTTTTTCTGTATGATTTGAGTTATGTATATTTTGTGTGTTAGAACTGCAAACTTACATTTGTTAAATATGTTAGCTCTATGCTTGGAGTCAGTTTCAATTTTGTTGTACGTATTATTGAATATTTTTCAGGGGTAATTTACCTTAATTTTTAATTATGGTCACACTGTTATTTGCTTATTTTCTGCTTCATTGGTCTTTCTTGCAGTATCTAATTTTTTAGCTTCTTGAATGACTTGCTTTTACATATTTTTGTACCACCTGTAAAATGTTATAAATTCCTCTGAAACTTTCCTGCTTTTGATAATATTACTGTAACTTCTTTCTAGTTTCTGATGTGGGTTGCGTCTTGTTGACTTTTTTAAGGAATTAAAAAGTATGCAGACGTTTCACCACAAAACTATGTTCGGCTTCTTCAATGATCACTGCAAAAAATCCATCCAATTAGTCACTGCCTACTCTGATTGGCCTCGCTGTCCCGTCCCACTTGTAATCTTATTGGTTCCTTCTCCTCCAATAAGAAGTTGACCTACTAATAGGATCTTCCATATCGTGTTAAGTGGTTTCCCTGTGTCACGGTTCTGACTGCTCTTTTCTTTAAATATTTCTATGCTTTCCCTCACTATTCGATGAGAGAGATTCTCACAGATTGCTAACATTTTTAAATTGTCAAAGTCAATGTGGTGGCCGGGGTTTTTTGCATGTTCCGCGATGGCAGATTTTTCTGGTTGAGAGATGGGATGAGTCAATCAGAGTAGGCAGTAACTAATTGGATAGAGTTTTTGCAGTCGCCCATTGAAGAAGCTGAACATAGTTTTTCGGCAAAATGGCATAATTTTTCATTTCTTAAAAAAGCCAAAAAGATGCAGCCCATACTGGAAACAAGAAAAAAGTAATGGACAAAGGCCATCAAAGTCTACGTAATCATTTCATATTACTGTAGGATTTTAGTTTTTCACAGGAAATTCTGATGCCTTTTGATATCCCAATTGAAAATGTTTCTTTGAGTTTTATTTTAATAGTAGGAAATGTCACTTCATAGTACTGTCAAGATTTTAAGAAGGTTGTATAAGCAACTTCAGCTGAAATTTTTAGCATATACGATCGTATTTCCTTCCATGTTTCAAGCTTCAGGAGATGAAGTAATCTTATTTATTTATTTTTATTTATTCATCCTTTTAGAACATATACATGTTGTTGGATATATCAGATTACATAAAATGCCTACATACATACATAAAATACATACATTCTGGTCCATATAATAATACTGGTTGAATGATATTAATAATTGAAGTAACCGTCTTAATGGTAAAAAATCTTCAAAGTCACAATTGCAGATATTCATCTGTGTCATAGAAAGCCCTCTCAATTAAGTAATTTTTTAAGAATTTATTAAACTTGGAACCGGTTGATTGTTTAATTGTGGTTGGCAGCTTATTGTATAAAGTTTTTTCATATCTAATACTTCAACATTCACACTATTTTTCTAAGATACCATTTGATGGTTACATTGTAGTTTTAGAATATTTGTAATTCTTGGTACACTTATCATTGGCTAAAGACCATAGACATTTAGTAATGTTTAAAATTTTGATCATTTTGGATCATTGCTATGTTAATATTTATTTCCCCAAGCATAATTACATGTTTGTTCAGTTTTTGCAAATTATTTAGTGAAATAATTTTTTGTAAAGAGAGGTTTGTTACTTTTAAGATTTCTGTGTATACAGGTAATAATGTTTATTTTTAACTTCTAGTCAATGTTAGTGATCCACCAGTTTTTCTTAACTTTTCTTTTATAACATTGCATAACTTTATAATCTTGTATTCTTAATTCTGCTAATTCAAAATCACTTAGCCAATGCTCCATTATACACTTATGTCCGTTTTCAGTTTTTTCTCTATTAATACTTCAAGTTAATTTCTAATGCATCATATATGTTGATGCACCATATGGAGAGTCTGTTGATTTTGTCTCACTATTTATTTTGTTATTACAGTAAACTCTCGGTTTAACGGACTTTGGATTTAACGGACTAAATTTGGTATGGGTTATAAAGTAAATTTAAGTGAAATTTAGAAGATCTGCGATGATTAAATTGTGGCATTCCGCTGTTTGTCTGATCGAGAAGGCTAGTTCACACATCTTCGGCTACATTCGTGAAGGCTCGTGTACATGTCACACGCTCAAGAGCTCACATGACTCTTAGCTTCAGTTTGAATTGGGCATTCTCTGGTGAATGTAATACTCGTGTTCATTGCAGGTCTACTCATCAGTGCTGCTTGTAAAAGATTGTACAAAAAGAAGTTTCTTGAAGAGGTTATCATCGTCTTGGAGCAAGAAAACGACACTGAAAATGACATGTGAGGAGCAAGGACACTGGAAAACTTAAGGGCTTATAATATCAAATCTGCCATCTTTAACTTTGCTGCACCTTGGAAAGAGATAAAGACAACATTAGCTAATGGGTCGACACAGTTATTGAAACTAAATATGATTTCAGTGGCTTCAAAACATCTGATTTTTGTAATGAGGGTGACCCAGGTTACCAGATTCTCAGTTATGAAGAGATCGCTGCAAGTGTTCTACAAGAGGATGAAGATGAAGATGACGACAGTGATGATGAATCTCTGAAGTGTACACCTAAATTATCCGTAAAGAGAGACCACATGGATGATGTGATTTCTTACGTGGAAAGATCTTCAGACGCACAAGCGCTCAGACAGTTTCGCTCCTTAATGATAAAGAAGCAATATTCAAGTGGGAAGCAAATGGGTATTGACACTTTTTTCAAACCCAGAACTTCACAGGGAATGACTTACAACCAAGAGTAAATCATGTAAAGTAAATGATATGTACCAATAAAACAGTTTCAATTATTTTTGCTTCATTTGCATTCATTTTGCGATTTAACAGACTTTCAATTTTGCGGACAACTCCTGGCCCCTTTAGGTCTGCTAAACCGACAGTTTACTATACTTTATTCTGAATGGAACACTTAACCATTGAAATATTGGCAGGAAAAGCTTTCTCCTCAAAGTTTTCTAAGTTGCTAAAACCTAGTAAGATATTTTACTTTTGAGACATTCCACGTCAAATCGCACAAAATATGGCAATAAATGACCTTGATCTCTCAGATTTTCTTGAATTTTTTTTTTGATGATTTGGAACAAAATATATTTGACCTGTGTTTCTTCGCTTTATAAAAAAAAATTATTTTGACACATATTAATTTTTGAAATGTCCCAAAACTCGCTCGCTCCTCACTCTTCGATCAATCATACCTTCGATTGCAATGAAGCAAATTACTTGATCTTTGGCTCAAATTAATGAAAAATCGCAGTATTTCGTGAGGTATTTATTAAAAAATGTTATTAATTATTATTAATATTATATTTTATACGATTAAAGTTTTAAAGTTAGATAATAACATAAACTCGAGCATTTAAAAATCTGGAAAAGAAAAGCTAAAAATACAATGAAGTTTATTCAATATTCTCAGAAAAAATCAGAATGGAGTCTCTAATAGTTCAGTTGTAATTAACTTACTTGCCAATCAGTGTAGCGGACTAGCATGGCAGTGGTGACGGCTACCATAACCTCACACAATTGCCACCTTCTATTACGGCAACTGTCCACTGCTTGAGGTTCCATGAATGTTACAACAGTACAGTAAGGAGAACACTACTAGCTGACAGTATTATGTGTACACTATTAGCATCTTCTTCAAAATGTTTTTAAAATATGCATTTTAAACTGTTTCGATACAACACACAACTTTACCTCCTTCTTCGAAAGAAAATTGTTTCACTAATGCTTCAGTTTTTGACAAAGGAATGAAGAAGTGTAATTTTAAAACACAGCTGGACCCATCGTTCTTGATCCCTGACCTTAAATGGAAGTCCTGTTGGCAAATCCTTAGCTTTTGCCTCTTTCATCAGCTCATATTGTATAATTCTGCGAATGGAACCATGCACATGGGGAGGGAGGGGGAAGGTAGTGATGTGTGCATGATCTGAGACATTCCTTGCTAATTAACAGGTGCTTTTTAGTGCAACGTGCAGTTGAAGATAAAGAGAGATAATTTATCTTTATCTTGGAGATAAAGAGTGAATATAGTGAATTTGTGAGACATTGATCATAGCGTAAATCAATTATGCCACCTGTACGTTCTAAATTAGGGACCAAAACATTACACAGTCAGAGTAGAGAAATTATTTCGAATATATGTATGTACATGAAGGAAGAAGCTAAAAGCAAAGAACTGCTTACATCAGAAAATTTTTTCAAAAAAATTCAGAAGTTCAAAAACATGTATCAGTTGCCACAGGAGTATCAGAAAGCAGGTACATTGTGGAGACATTTTTCTGCATGGACTGTACTGCCTTAGTAAGAAGTTATGAGTAGCATAGCTGACGCACCAATTCGCATGCTGTCTGCGGCCACCTGGCTTGTTACTTGCTTTCAAGGGGCCAAGAATGGCGAATCCAGCTGTACAAACGGATCTCTACTTCATGTCCTCCGTGAGCGCTTGCATGCCTCCAGAAAAAAAACAAAAAAAATTGTAGCAAATGCACTAGTGCAAGCTCCATAGTTTTCAACATCTTATTTTATAAATAAAATGTCAGGGAATACATGTGTATTTTTTTTATATTTTTAACACATTGATTTAAATTCTATTTTTGGTTTTACAAAATATACCATCAAAAAAATAGTCCAAAATTTGTGTGTAATAATGATTGGTCGAAAGTTGTTCAAAGTTTTGTATTTACCCTTTCCAGTGCGCTAAACCCCAATTCTCAACTCTATATGGCCTTAGAGTAACAAGTGATTTTATATTACGGCACACACAGAAATTGCTTAGTTTCTAATAGCCATAACTAAGCAAGTAATTTAAAAATACGGAAATAAAAAAATACGGGTCTCCTTATTTGATGTCTATTATTCATAAAAAAAAAATTTGAACCTCCTATGAAAAAGTTCTGTTTTACGGGTGTGCGATTTGACGTGGATTGACCCATATAGATGCACTATCAGAATTTTAGAGTATACAGAGTTGTATTGTCAAATACATAAAACAAGCACTTTACTGTAACATTTGCAGAGTCAGCCCTCGAATGAATACATGATTTATCTTTAATGTTTTGATACACATATTTTCACATTAAAAATATTAACAGGTGCAACATTTGTTCTGTTGTAGTAAACCATTCATACTTGTTGGGTTGGATGAAGCTACCCATCTTCCACCATTTACTCCAAGAAATAAACAATTGATGATGCTACGTTGCCATGGTAAGCAAAGATGTTTGTAGTTCATAAGGTACCTTAATTAATTTAAATATAAATCAGAATAATATAACAACAGATTTTAATTTTTAAAGCTATTAACAGTGAAGTGATGGAATCAACTAATATAGTGAACTAACTTTTAACTCTGACTTCATTGATTTTATTGAAAAATGTAAGAGAAAATTCTGGGGCTGTTGCTCTTTATCTTCAGCTGTAGATCAACTTTTGGGACCACCTTCAGCTACTTTCTGTATATTTAGGGGAAACAGCTTAATGGCAGTTCCCAGGAATTCAGAATGGCTATTACACTAAACACAGGGAGAATACTGGGAGATGGCATGCTTTCACTATCCATGCAAGACAGTTGAAGCCAGTGACCACGCCTCCTCTGCACTTAAGAAAGATGTCCACTTACATTAAAAACAATGATAAATACTCCAGAGTTGAGCAGTTTATAATCAGTTAATATTGCTTAAAATGTATAATCGGCATCCTTTAATATTACGACCAAACCTTTTAAATTGCAATTCTTTAGCAGAATAGAACACACAGCTAACAGAGAACTTATAAATTAATTGAAATCTAGTTGGCATGCTAACCAGATTATGTTACCACATCCACAAGGAAAACTCCTTTATTCCATTTAATCGTCAAAAAATGATACTTCAGAAACATACTTAAGATTTAATTATTCTGCTGACGTGCTTGGTAAGTATTTCATAAATAAAAGTAATTCTCATCTATGCTGAAAGCACATTAAACCTATTGAATTAAAACAATACATGTTATTTGCATGGTAATCAAGGAAGGAACTTTAGGTACCAATAAAACACATGATTAGGATTTAAATTACTATCTATAATGTAAAGAACATTAATGACTGCATATAATTAAAATATTTACATAGATGAATTAGGCTTACAATTACAAGGGCACAAAACCGACAAATGTTGGAAAGCTACCCTAGATTTAGCCCTGGAATGTTTCCTTCCCACAAAAATCCTTCTCCAAATACCATTTCATTTCATGTACCACCAGTGTCACTGCCTGAGATGCCATATTTAATGAAGGAAATAGGCCATTAAACACGCACACACACACACACACTTATTGTTGGGTGGGTGGGTGTGTGGGTGCATGACAAAGATTTTTCAAGAAAATTCCCCATCCCAAACATGAAAAATGTTTCATTCTTTATTTTCTCAAAAATGGCTTTTGATTCAAATACCACATGTATCCTGAATTTTTTGAGATTAGCCTTTGAGGTGCTCTTTGTTCTGAACGACTTTTGTGTAATTGGTAATGTATTTCAAAATACTTTAATCACAAAAGATTTCATTAAAGAAATCATCAAATCCTTTTTTTGTGATGTTGAGTTTGATGATTTCTTTAATGAAATCTTTTGTAATTACAGTATTTTGAATAAATTACCAGTTACACAAAAGTCATTCAGAACAATTGTAATGGCTATATTAATTTTTTGTGGTGTCCATGCAAAGAGCATGGCATTTGAAAGCCATTACCAAGTGGTCCTCTATTTAAAAATCAATTGCTTTAGCTTTCTGTATCCTTATATCCTTATGCAATAAAATGTTTAAGTGTGTAATGCTTATTTTAAAAACAGTATGGTTGAATCAAGAAGGAATGAATAACAACTTTAACGCTTACTGTTCACAGCTCCTGTCACTAAAGAGGATGTGGCTAAGAACAACCTTCCACGCTATGGTGATCTTGTCCTATTTGAACTAAACCTGGAAAGCACTAATCAGACATCTGATATGCAGGACTGTCTTTCCCAAGGAAGTGGCACTCGAAGTTATTTTAGCATCCTTTTTGCTTATGTTTGCAATGTCAGCAGGGAGGTAATCACCGGGACAACATACTTCCATAAAGAACTTCGTGAGTGTTTTGAAACATTAAATTAAATTAAATTCTTTATTGTCAATAGACTGCAATACAGTTTTTGACATTGTCACACATTTATATTTATAATTTGTATTACAGAGATGGACAACCTAATGGTTACACATATAACTATAGCTACCTATCATTTGTGATTTACACAGAGGGTCTGTAATTTCAATATAGACATTATTATAGTTCATTGATACTGTACAATGTCTTTGTTATCAAATACTTCTTCAGAGCACTCTCAAATTGTTTACCTTTAGAACATTTTAAATATGCAGGTAGTTTTGCATGAAGCATTAAACCCATGACATTAGGATCCTTTTTTGAAATATTTTTACTAAATCTCTGCTGAAAATAATCACCATTGTGTCTGGTGTAGTGATTATGGATATTGCTATTTTTTAGGTTTTGTTTCTGAACTGCATAGGTTACAACTTTATAGGCATACAGAGAATACAATGTTAATATCTGCTTATCCTTAAATATTCCCCTACATGATTCACGAGAGTTCATATTGAAAATCAATCTGACTGCCCGTTTTTGCAATCTAAATAACCTTTCCATATGGGTTGCAGCAGCACAGCCCCAAATTTCTATCGCATACAGTAAATATGGGTATATAACTCCATAATAAATCTTTTTGAGCCCCTTCTCATCTAAGATATTTTTAAAATGACGTAGGAGATACACAGATTTACTAATTTTGTCACAAATATGATTTATATGTCCAGCCCATGTTAATTTTCTATCAAGTATTATTCCTAGAAATTTATGTTCGCTTACGTCATGAATACTGTTATTATTTACTAGTAAGGAGAAATTTGTGGTGCTTATATTACTCTGTGAGAAATGAATTAAGGTTGTTTTTGTCATGTTGCATGTGAGGTGATTATGTTTAAAGTAATTAATAACTGAGTCAATGGATTGCAGTAAGTTCTCCTTTAATATATCAACATTTGCCCCTTGACGTACAGCAGTTGTATCATCTGCATAAGCTATTATATTTGTATTTTTTGAGATTGGTATGTCATTTACATATAAAATAAATAATAGTGGTCCCAACACTGATCCTTGTGGTACACCATGCATAACACGTTTAAATTTTGATTGCACTTTTCTTACTGATTTGCCCCGTTTATTGTACAATAGTGTTGATTGTCTTCTGTCTACCAAATATGATCTGAT